>JAVTVY010036177.1:0-162627 GCA_036873755.1 Hanleya hanleyi | reverse complement strand
ATAAAACATACAGATCCGCTAGCATTATTTGAAACTTTGGATGCTATCTTTTCAATGCACTGTCAAGCGATCGCATAACACAAAGAATAGAACGAGACTGCGAAATTTATAACTTTTATCCCACATAGCTAATTTATGTAACATGTTATTTAAAAACATGATACCTTCAACACCCCGTCCTTATATATCCTTACATGCTTTTGACATGTAATTTCGGTATATGTCCTTACAGTCTCGGTCTTTAGTTTAGGATTAAATTACTGATCTATTGCTAACACCTGTACAAATCTTAACATGTAACACACCATCTGAGCCTTCCTTCCTTCTTCTATTCTTTAGTCTCTTCTATTTCTACCTTTTTCAATAATTAATTTCCTTGATTTATAAATGACGCGCTGTATTATAAACAGCATATGACCGCTAGACTAAGTTCCTTTATAGCGAGGAGCCATCCCATCCTCCCGTGGGCAGTCCGATGAGACAGTAATCTCGTTCTAGGGACATATTACAGGTTTTCATTTTTATAATTTATCATTCATACCTTTTGTTCAAATATATCTGGTTGAGTAGCTAACATGGCGGCGGATTCGTAATGAATCCACCCAAAAAGACAATCTAGTAGATTGCATTTTCTGTCTACAACAGCTTCATTTTATCGTTTTCAATTCTGCTAGATTGAATATTTTCAATCCAATAGAAGATTGGTCACTATTTAACTCCGTTAGATTGAATTTCAATCTAATTATTTTAGAGAGAGAGGCTCTTTCTGACCTAATACCAGCCGTGATTATGTTCGTTATGGGTCTATTCTCTAAATTAATCAAATCGAAAGTCCGGTGGACTGGATCTATATCCCTAATTATAATTCTAATCGTCTCGGATTGAAATGTCAATCTTTCTGTGCGATCGGAATTATTTTCAGTCTATTAGATTTAAAAAGAACATAATTAATCTATATTTGTAGACTGAAAAATCAATCAAATAGATTCTGAGGAACTGAAATAGATCGATTTTCAATCGAAAACGATTGGTCACTAATTCCAATCTATTATTTAAGATAGTCTGATTCAGGGCAGAATATTTCAGACTCAGCTGTGAATATCCGTACAAGTATGAAACAGGAATCAATACACGGACGGTGTATAAAGGAGTTTATTCAAAGCGAACACTTAAGAATGAAACTAAGTAAACTCGGTCCTTCTCGATGACAGATAGATACTTGTAACAGTGTTGAAACACAGACTAATGAACAGTTACCGGTACGCTATCGGTATCTGTGCTAGAAAATGCCATTCTAAAATAACTGAATATAAATAGATACTGGAAATTCACAATCAGTATATATAGATTCTCGACGACATATTTGAAACACTAATTTCTAGTTTCTGTGTCATATTGCTCGTCGTGACCTGCGAACATATCATGGCATAAGGGGGACAACCCTGGCCTTCTAGAAGACTGAGGCAAATTCGTGTTACAGTTGTGTCCCTTCCATGGAACCGCGAATCTTTGCCAAGGACACAAATTGTCGTCTGCTTGGAAAGCAAGCTAGACTGGTTCCCGCTCTCAAACTATAGTTGGCTGCCGGTCTATGCCCTCAAACGTCGAGTAGACGGTTGGTGAAACAGAGAAGTATTTACATCGATCAGTGGACAAGGGAAACAGATTGAGCCTGTACCAAATATGGGGTTGATATGCCATTAATATTTGTGTTTGAACTTTAATCGTCTTATATCCTCAAGGGGGAAATTGAAAGGGCCTCCACTTTCTCTTCGATGACTGCAAACCATGTGTCAGTGAATAATAGGCCGTACTACCGTCCGTATCCTACCATCTAAAATCTGTATCATTATACATTCTGCATTTCATGATTTGGTGGATGCATGTGGCCGTAGCTCGAATGCATGATTTTGGTAGCTTTTTTGGGGGGGGGTAGTAATAATTTTTTTCCCAACTTTCTACTTTATCGACTACTCCAGGATCCTCACAGATTCAATTTGCCATATTATCATATCATATAGTCAGGTGTATGAGAAGCCGTTTTGGTATTTATGCGCTTGATTTTTTTCTTAAATCCAAAAAGCAACGTGCACCATTTTTGGTATTTCATTTTTTTTATATCAAAATTCATTTTTATAACAAAAAAAAGAATTTTTGATACAAAAAATGAACTAAAAATACCAATAGGGCGCACATTTATTTGATATCAAAATAAGATTTTTTGATATAAAAAATAAACAAATAAATACCAAAATGGCTTGACATACATGTATGCGATTTTCCATCAATACGCTTCATCGCAACACGCTTCGCCATATAGACAGGCCATCGAAATGAGACAAATTTCAAGGTCACCAACATTATTTTGAATAACAAAAGATATACGATAAGAAGATAATTCTTTATTGTACACACTAACAAGCGTCAATGACTGACAGAATACAAAATTCACATAACTATAACAACTATAGCCTAGCCTACATGTAACGTTATGATGTCCTAATGTGATTTGTTGTAAATCTAATTTCAAACTTTTTTCTTTCTACAGACGATAACTCTTATACAGAGATTTCAGGATCGGCCTACAAAACATGGAAATAAAGACCTGACCTGATGGTAAAACACCTTATCATTATGTCGTGAAAATGTTGTAAATTGCTGAATATTGCGAGGTGGTATATCCCACATAAAACATAGTGAAAACACATGTACTGAAACATAATTAAATGATTAAGAATATGGATGATCTAAAAAAAATCACCATATATGGAAATAAAAATGTCCAATATGACAATAATATATGATACGTTCTTCAAACATGCCCATTAAGAGGCGAGTTAAAAAAAATACAGTATACATGTAAATGGATTACACATTTACATGTGGCCTAGTTCTGATGTTCTAACTGCAGTGCACTGTTGACAGATATTCAGATAAATATTTACATTATTTACATTATGCTAAATATTAATCTATTCCTATATTACAGATTCCCTGGCCTCGGACACCTGATGCTCGGTGATGTCAAATATATGTTATCAGATCAACTGAGATTGAAGTTCCAGTCTGACAGCACATGAAGTCGGTACCGAGATCTGATAACGGTCTGTATTGTAAGCGAAAGAAGATACATGATCCAGCGAGATTCCAGTGTCATCATCTACAGTTACACGAATTTGTGTTATAATCCTGATAATTTATCCTGGAATTGGTGTCAATATTTCTGTGCTCAGTGAAAACTTCATGTAATCATCGTTTGTGTGTCCGAGTTTGATAAATCACAGCTCGGTCTTCACCTCTAGGATACCCACGGAAAAACATGGATTATGGATGAGGATAAACTTTAACCATCAGGTAAGACAATTATTTTATGTTCAAATCTTGTCCCAGAATCACCATAATCGCATTGGATAACATCAAACGAAATCCTCTGAGCCGAATATACAACAGCAAAACCACATCTGTTTGTGTTAGGAGTTCTGATCTAATAGATACACGCAACAAAACATCTCCAAAAACAGATCAAAACGTTAAGTGACATCTTTGTAACCTAGAAGAAAATAAACATCCAAAATCCATAGTCAAAGGTCAAAGTTCTAATCCACAGTTTTTCTCTCACGTTTACTGTTGTCCATGACGACCTCCACGAGCCAGTCTGAGCAGATTGACAATCTCTGTGTGACCCACACTAACAGCCAAGTCAAGACTTGTTCTCCCATCATTATCCCTCAGATTAACGTCTGCCCCACTAGCCAGGAGCAGATCTACAGTCTCTGTGTGACCCTTACTAACAGCCAAGTCAAGACTTGTTCTCCCTTCATCATCCCTCAGATTAACGTCTGCTCCGATTGAGAGGAGAAATCTGACGAGATCTGACTGTCCAAACATAGCAGCCACGTGAAGACTTGTATACCCTACAATGACTGTTGTATTCACATTCTGACCATGAGAGGATATAAACAGTCTAACCAAGTCAGTATGACCTCTCATTGAGGCCTCCCACAGTCCATCTACACAGAGACAATCCTGTCCTTTACAAGGAGTACAATAATCAGTCTGTAGGAACCATTCTATCGTTCTGACACTGCCATACTCAGCTGCTGTCTCCAGTCCATACCTCGTCATCTTCTTACGATCCCGGGTCGATGTGAGTGAGGTCCAATATGATCTCACAATGTGTACATGGTCAGCCTCAACTGCTCCCCTCAACACACAGGGCAGATTATACTCGCGACTACACCTACTGCAGACAAGATGGCGGTTATCGTGGACTCCGTGGATTAATTCTAGGAGTTTGTGGACACCGGACTTAGCTATATAATACAATACACACCAATCATACCGGCCTTTACTCTGACTGAAAGCTGTTAGTTCATCCGGCGAGGTTTTTCTCAGGTAATCAATCCACACAATTTGAAATGGTTCGTCTTTCACACACGGGTTGTTGAATACTCCACCCAGACCCCTCTTTCCGTTTGTGTCGATGACTTTCGTTGTGAAGATTCCCGCTAGTTTCCCGTAGTAATCTGTAGGAACATTGATGGCAAATTCCTGCTCTCGTTTTGCGTAGCTGTGAGGACGCGCGATGTTCACAACAACTTCACGGCTCAGAAATTTCAAACAATATCCGAGATGTAGCTGTGCAAACTCCATTGTCACTGCTTCGTGTATGGAATCATGAGTAAATTTGTACACTTGACACGTACTGGAATCTTCTCCTGTTGCCTGTACCTTTTCTAAATAAGTCCCGGATAATTTCTCAGCACACTTTTGCAGACCTCCGCATGTTACATGTACATTTGGAAGGGCACACGCGTCAAGAACAACATCAAGTCTCTGTTTAACATCAGCTTTGATATCAGACAATGTACCCGTGAGTTGTTCACATTCTAGTTTACCACCACAGAGCATGACTAGACAGAGAATAGCATATTTTTCTTTCTCTTTTCCTGCCATTTTCTTTAACTCTGAACAAAGATAGGAGAAAGGTGACTCAAATATTTGAACTAGCTCTTCCCCTGACATCCCTGACTGATGTTTTTCAATAGCGTCACCCATAAGCTTACAACACTGACCATATGCTATGTGTTTTTTGCTCCTGACAATACCTTGTTTTCCCCTTTCTCTCAGTTTTCCTGAATTACCCAGATATTTTTCTAACATTCTGACTTTGTCGTCAGCATTCAGATTGGCAGTTGTCACCTCAACCTTGTTACAGAAAAATTTACTCTTTTCAAAATGTACTTTACAATCTGCCCAGACAGTTTTTCTCATCGCAAAGAGAAATTTGTGCTCATTTTGAGTCAGACACATTTCCAGATCCTCCAACCTGAGGGCCCAATTATCTACAAGTTGTTGTTGTGTAAATGAACCCCCAACAGGATCATCAGATATAAACAACAGCCTAATGTTAGTCCCCTGTATCATGTCAATTTGATCGATGTATTGCTGAATTTCTTCGGGCGTCTTGCATAATACTGGGAGGTAACCTTCCATAGGATTAGCTGCTATGTACTGGATGATCGATGTTTTCCCATCCCCGATCCCGCCCAGTAACAAGACTGCCTTCTTATCTTCTATCTCCTTTCTTGCCTGGTGGTACGGTGCTGTCTCTACAAAATGTGCTTCTGTTGTCTTCTTGCAATAAGACTGGTACTTGTCTGATTTTGCTACAAATAAATTCAGAAAGGCAATGTAGGGGGCCTACTCTGTCTGATTAATTTTTAATATATACAAGGGTCAATACACACTCACATTTTAGTGTTTAATTTTTGTCTGTAGAAGCTAATATTCTGAACTGTTTGCAACTACCACAACAATATCCACAAATGCGCAATGGAATGAAAGAATAATATCAAAATATCAAAGCAGATTATGCATTCATGTGAATTTTGAGAACAATGATAAAGGGTTACAGCTAATGTCACTCTGTCAAGTGACATTATCAACAGTTTTGGCATTCTGAATTCGTTGAAAATTTCAGCTTTTATTTCAATCCTTCATGATCATGATGATCGATAGTCACATTACTCATTCACAATGACATTCTGGACTGTCTGTCACAGGTGTACTTTGAAATTTAGAGGAACGACATTAAAGGGAAACGACATTAATGATGTTAGCAACAATTTTTCCGGTGCTCAGGAGTATGTTTATTCATCACAAAATGTGGTAATTTTTAGCTCATCTGGGCCGAAAGCCCGATGGGCTTATGTCATGGCCTGACTGTCCCTCGTCCGTAAACATCTTCTTCTCTGAAACCGCTTGGCCGATTAAGCTGAAACTAGGCATGCATGTTCCCCCCAATGAGTACACCATAATTTGTTCATGCCGTGTCGATACGATTTTAAATATGGCTGCCATGGCGGCCATCTTGAATTTGCCAGTGAAATCTTGTCATTATTTTTCGGTAACTACTGCATGGATCTTTCTCAAATTTGGTACACGGGTTCCTCTTGGGGTCTAGTTGTGCAAGATAGTTGTGGTCCGATTCAAAAATCCAATATGGCCACCAGGCGGCCATCTTGGATTTCCCGATGAAACATTGTTATCGCGATTTCTCAGGGACTACTGCATAGATCTTTCTCAAATTTGGTACACAGGTTCCGCTTGGGGTCTACTTGTGCAAGATACCTTTTGTGGTCTGATTCACAAATCCAATAAGGCCACCAGGCGGCCATCTTGGATTCCCCCATGAAACATTGTTATTGCAATTTCTCAGGAACTGCTGCATGGATCTTCCTCAAATTTGGTACAGAGGTTGCCCTTGGGGTCTAGCTGTGCAAGATACCTTTTTTGCTGTGATTCGAACATCCAATCTGGCCACCAGACGGCCATCTTGGATTTCCCTATGAAACTTTGTTATCATGATTTATCAGGAAGTACTGCATGGATCTTTCTCAAATTTGACAAACAGGTTCCCCTTGGGGTCTAGTTGTGCAAGATAATTTTGTGGTCTGATTCAGAAACCCAATATGGCCACCAGGCGGCCATCTTGGATTTCCAGATGAAACATTGTTATCGTGATTTCTCAGGAACTACTGCATAGGTCTTTCTTAAATTTGGTGCAGAGGTTCCCTTTGGGGTCTAGTTGTGAAACATACAATTTGTGTTCTGATTGAAAAATCCAATATGGCCACCAGGCAGCCATCTTGGATTTCCAGATGAAACATCGTGATTCCTCAGGAACTACTGCATGGATCTTTCTCAAATTTGGTACAGAGGTTGCCCTTGGGATCTAGCTGTGCAAGATACCATTTGTGTTCTGATTGAAAAATCCAATATGGTCAGCAGGCGGCCATCTTGGATTTCCCCATGAAACATTGTTATTGCGATTTCTCAGGAACTACCGCATGGATCTTTCTCAAATTTGGTACACAGGTTCCCCTTGGTGTCTAGTTGTGCAAGATATATTTTCTGCTCTGATTCAAAAATCCAATATGGCCACCAGGCAGCCATCTTGGATTTCCCCATGAAACTTTGTTATCGCGATCATGGATTTCTCAGGAACTACTGCATTGATTTTTCTCAAATTTGATACACAGGTTCCCCTTGGGGTCAAGTTGAGCAAGATACCTTTTATTGTCCGATTTGAAAATCCAATATGGCCGCGTCTTGAATTTCCCATGAAACTTTATCATGAAATCTCAGGAAATAACTGCATGGATCATTTAGTGTTCAGGGGGGACAACACAAGTTAGAAACTCATCTATTGCAGTTCTTTAGTAAAACTTTATCACAGCTACGTTCTCCAGTTACAGACAGATGAGCTACAGTGCCGTGGCACTATCTTTGTGTATCTAGTTTGCAATGGGTATTCTCATTCCTACATTTTCTATGACTTTTCTCGAACTAAAAACAGTCTAACATTCACATTGTCTACCTTGACAGAGCTGACTTTTTTTTTTCATTTCCTTCTCTCATTATCCTTCTTTGTCCTAACATTTTACTAGCTTAATAAGTCAGTAGTGGTCAGATAAATACGCGTATGTAATAGTTATAGCTGATTATACTCATTTTTTTCGACCGCACTGCGGTGGTCTAATGGTTAGAGCGTCGGCCTCGTAAGCGGTAGGTTCTGGGTTCGATCCCAGGCCGGGTCATACCTAAGACTTGAAAAATGGTACTTGTTGCTTCCTCGCTTACGCTTAGCATTAAGAGGATAGAACAAGGACTGGTTCGCTCGGTGTCAGTATAATGTGAGTGAGTGGGGTGTCATGTCTGCCTACGGCATGATATTTCAGTGGGACAGCACTATAAAATGGCAGCATTAGATCTGCTCTGTTACAAGTAGGATCCCCTTCCCCTCCCCCTCCCCTCCCTTCCCTTCCCCGTCGAGATATAGCTGAAAAAATGTTGAAAGCGACGTTAAACCCTATTCACTCACTCACTCACTTATACTCATTTTCTTAGATTATCATAATTTTGAAATGTTGCTAATGTAATTTTTCATTTTGACTTATTTAAGTACGGTATAGAGGAAATATTGAACACAATGAAACTACCAATTGTGACATGCAGAGCTTCAGATAATTTTATTTTTGGAGGAGTACTGTACTCCTCCATATTTTATTGGAGGAGTATTGCTCACTATCGGAGAAGTATTAAATATTCTAAAAACAAAAAAAATCAGTAAATTCATAATGATATTGAATGGAATGATTTATTTCCGCGAGTCCCCTGGCCCACCCGCATCGTCCGACTTGATCACGATCCATGGATATTTCAAAATCCACTCCCGCTGAGTGCCTCCCCTCAACTCTGTGCCGTGTGCAATTTTTTGGAAGAAGTTTTACTCGCACACTCTTTCACAATCATAAATAATGTCATCAATTGTCCACCGGACTTTGTCTTGCGCGGTCTCTTCTTTTGATTTTACAAAAATGGATGTAATTTGACGTGTTCCTGACATTATCACGTAGGAGAACATTTGCATACACTTCGGTATCCATAAGATGGCTTGCGAATTGTGTCTTCATTATCACGGAGCAATATCCGATATATTACCGTATTCTGTTCGGACTTCATCCAGCAGAGAACAGACTCTGATAAATTACAGGTTTTCATACCACTTCAGAAACAGTTACAAAATATATTCCTTCGAAGTAGGCTACCATCTGCAAATTGTCCGGTAGTCAGTGAGTCCATCCGAATCCTTTCATCGGCAAAATAAGGAGAACCGTTGACATTAGAAACTTGCTTTTTTGCATGAAGGCGGTGCATTAGGGACTGTTACCAGCAAGTTCTGAGCAGAGCTGACCCACTTTTGAAGAAAATTTCTGGTGATTTTTGATAAAAATCACTGATGATTCTGACTTGGGCTGTGCCCAACTTAATATAGGCAGGATTTTAACTTGAGGCGGGGGATTTCCAAGAGTTCAGTACGCGTCGGAGTCCTAATGCCTACCCTACATGTACTTCGTAGGTCCTGTGACGTTAGTCACACTGCCATGTATGTATGAATAAATTTTGGTTCATCCAAGAGGAGTGCTAGATCTGTAATTTTGAACAAGTAGGACATCACATGACTCGAAAATGGCAAGTTACGTTGGGGTTACGTCGGTAGACTTTAGCTGATTGGCTGACGAAGTGACGTGGTATTGATTTTCGGAAATTTCCTCTTGATCCCAGGTACATCTCTTGATACACACGATCCCAGAGAGAGTCTGGCTTACCATGCTTACCGCGTATAGATGACCGAGATGGTTACAGGTTGGAAGGAGGAAAGTCGCTGATCTTCTGACGAGCAATGACTGATCGCTATGGCCACGCTATTAGGTAAACTCCGGTGGTCTCCATGCGCGGGTGTTCCTGATTTACTAAAGTAAAACACCTCTGCCGACAAGATTTATCTCCCTTCACATGTAGGCCGCAATCGAGAAGAAGTTGTAGTTTCAATTTCATGTCGTAACTTGTTTATCAGAAATATTACGCATTGATCGACGTGATCAAGCGTATCAGCTATTTATTCATCGATAGGTTACGATCGATACACTGGCTCGGTCATATCGGTTTAGTTACCGATAGCAGTTCTGGATATAAATAGCTCGAGGAGTTTCAGCTAAACCGAACCAATCAGTAAGTGCGCTGAAGCAGCTCAGCAGGCCAATCCGCAGCGAGATTTGAGTTTCGACTGCATGGTTTGAATTTCATCACCGGCCAGACTACAGTTGAAGTTAGGCTGAAATCGACATCGGGTGTCAAAGCCAAAATCGCAGCCTTCAGATACCGACACGCTAATTGAAAACAATCGCTGAGGATGAAATGAACGAGATTGTGTAATAGACGCAACAGCTCGAGAACTCATTTGAATCACCAAAAAGGTCCAGGTAAACTCTCTGCGAGGATTTAGAGATTTACTTGGACTTGTGCAGATGCTATTTTTTGGGCATATTTGGTACTCCCTATTTTACACTTGCATGCTTTTTTAATCTTTCTGTACGCGTAAATTACGCCAGTAATTAAATTTTTCTTGATATCCACTTTTAGATTTCTTGTGCTTTGTTTTGTAACAATCATAAATACCTTAACTGTCATACCTCACTAGCGGTAAAGACAGACAATAAGTGCGAGACAAACGTTTTTTTTCAAATTTGTAGAAAACATATGCTCTGTTTCCACAAGTCTGAAGGAAAAATGGCTGCCCACAACCCGCTTCTTTTAATAGACAGTGGTGCCCTCTACATGTATATGACATTTCTTGTGCTAAATTTCTCCAAAAAACATTCCTGATAACGGTAAAGATAGTTGAATAAATCCAATTTTTTGGTAATATTTTTCATCCTCATATATTTTACATGTACATACTTTTTTTTATATAATTGATAAGTTTCATTTCTTCTCCTGAAGTCAAATACATGTGCAGTATCTGCAGGTATACAGACTTGTATATTAATGCAAGCAAGTATTACCCCCCCCCCCCAAAAAAAAACTCGATTATTCCATCCACTACAGACCTGCCTCTATATTTTACATAATATTAGCAGGGCATGAATTTATCATAAAACTTTACCAGACCATCGAGCTGGCATATTTCATTATACAAAAGTGAATTTCTTTAATTTTAACCAGCTGGTTAGCTAGCTTTAGAACTATATTCAACCAGACAAGTTTTAAATTCACCAGCTGCCGGGCTTGTGGCAATTTCGAGCCCTGATTAGCCAATATCCAACAGAGAGATTTTTTTTGTTACTGTGTTGTTTAAAAATTAGTAACCTTCAAACTGCATTTGCAACGACAATGGTAAAGACAAATTCATTTTCAGATTTGAAAACATGGCAGTGTGACTAATGTCACAGGACCTACGAAGTAGGGTTGGATATGATTTAAGTGTGTACTCGAGAGACGACTTGGGGTGCCCTATGTGCTACCGTGAGAGAATTTATATAGCAGTCTCTAATTGACAGTGGGTACTATTAACTTTCCCAGATGTCACTGCTGGTGAGTCATTAGCGTAGCAACTATTATCAGCCTCAGTTCCTATTACCCTGGACACTTATCAGCCTAGCAGTACAGTACGAGGTCACCAATCCAAGTCCTGACCGGGCTCAATGTCACTTAACTTCAGTGATTTTACGAGAACCGGCACATGTCCAACATGATATGCCGTATCAGGGAACCTTCAAAAGTCACAGTGAAACATACATGTACAGCCAAGGCTTCCTGATGGGCATGACAGTGCACTCGCTAATAAAAAAAATAATTATAAATCAAATTTTCATCAGAATTCGGTCAGCTCAGAACTTGCTGGTAACAATGCAATGCACGTTAATGGCAAAAATCCAAGGTTTTAATGTCAACGGTTCTCCTTATTTTGCCGACGAAAGGATTCGAATGGACTGACTGACTCACTCATTACCGGACAATTTGCAAATGGTTATTGTAAATAATCTGCACGGATGAAAAACAGCATCTGCTGATTCCTTTGCAATAAACTGAAACTGATACATGTAATTCGTAGAAATTAAATTTTTTAAAGCAGTTTTCTTTGCCAAAATAGAGATTTTTACAATAGAGAAAAACTATAAAATGTTTAATCATCTGACATTTCTTAGCAAATCTCTAACTGTAAAATGAACAAAATGTAAAAAAAAAATTGTCTTTACCATTATTGGTACATTTTCACAGGCTTCGAACTTGGGAAATTTTAGAGCCAGGTCAATTTGGTGGAACTAAGGCCACAAAGACCCTGACTGGAATGAAATTACTTGGAAATTAGCAGCAGGCATCAAGGCCAGAAGGTAGGGCATCCAAGCCAGGCAATGGCCTTGGTCAGCCCACACAATTCATCTCAGCAATCAGCAATTGCCGAGATAAATGTCGCATAATCAGTTCACCTCAGCAATATTTAACATGGTGTTAAATGGGAATTATTTTAATATGACATTATTTTTGTCAAGGTGACTTGCTGAATTGTGTGGGCTGTTGGTGGCCTTGGTTATTAAAATTTGAAGCCTGTTTTCATGATAATGGCCCATTTATCCTACATGTATACTGCCTTAAAGGTTTCTTTAAATTTTCAGCCCACCATCACCAGATGGTGGGCTGTTCAAATCACTTTTCGTCCGTGGTCCGTTGTCCGTCCGTCATCCGTCGTCCGTCCGTCATCCGTCGTCCGTCCGTCCGTCGTCAGTCAGTCGGTCAGTCCGTCCGTAAACAATTCTTGATGCCGCGATTTCTCAGGAACTACTGCATGGATCTTTTTCAAATTTGGTACACAGGTTCCCCTTGGGGTCTAGTTGTGCAAGAAACCTTTTCTGGTCCGATTCGAAAATCCAATATGGCCACCAGGCAGCCATCTTGGATTTCCCCATAAAACCTTGTTACCGCGATTTCTCAGGAACTACTGCATGGATCTTCTCCAAATTTGGTACACAGGCTCCCCTTGGGGTCTAGTTGTGCAAGAAACCATTTCTGGTCCGATTCGAAAATCCAGTATGGCCACCAGGCAGCCATCTTGGATTTCCCCATGAAACCTTGTTACTGCGATTTCTCAGGAACTACTGCATGGATCTTTTTCAAATTTGGTACCCAGGTTCCCCTTGGGGTCTAGTTGTGCAAGAAACCTTTTTTGGTCCGATTCGAAAATCCAATATGGCCACCAGGCAGCCATCTTGAATTTCCACATGAAACATTGTTACCGCGATTTCTCAGGAACTACTGCATGGATCTTTTTCAAATTTGGTACACAGGTTCCCCTTGGGGTCTAGTTGTGCAAGAAACCTTTTCTGTTCCGATTCGAAAATCCAATATGGCCACCAGGCAGCCAGCTTGGATTTCCACATGAAACCTTGTTACCGCGATTTCTC
Organism: Hanleya hanleyi; assembly: GCA_036873755.1. NCBI lineage: Eukaryota > Metazoa > Mollusca > Polyplacophora > Lepidopleurida > Hanleyidae > Hanleya > Hanleya hanleyi. The sequence continues at coordinate 149,320 of JAVTVY010036177.1, read as the reverse complement.
AGGAACTACTGCATGGATCTTTTTCAGATTTGGTACACAGGTTCCCCTTGGGGTCTAGTTGTGCCAGAAACCTTTTCTGGTCCGATTCGAAAATCCAATATGGCCACCAGGCAGCCATCTTGGATTTCCACATGAAACCTTGTTACCGCGATTTCTCAGGAACTACTGCATGGATCTTTTTCGAATTTGGTACACAGGTTCCCCTTGGGGTCGAGTTGTGCAAGAAACCTTTTCTGGTCCGATTCAAAAATCCAATATGGCCACCAGGCAGCCATCTTGAATTTCCACATGAAACCTTGTTACCGCGATTTCTCAGGAACTACTGCATGGATTTTTTTCAAATTTGGTACACAGGTTCCCCTTGGGGTCTAGTTGTGCAAGATGCCTTTTCTGTTCCGATTCGAAAATCCAATATGGCCCCCAGGCAGCCATCTTGGATTTCCCCATGAAACCTTGTTATCACGTTTTCTCAGGAACTACTGCATGGATCTTTCTCAAATTTGGTACACAGGTCCCACATGGGGTCTAGTTGAGCACGATACCTCTTCTGGTCCGATTCTAAAATCCAATATGCCCACCAGGCAGCCATCTTGGATTTCCCCACGAAACTTAGTTATCGTCATTTCTCAGTACTGCATGGATCTTTCTCAAATTTGATACACAGAATCGCCTTGGGGTCTAGTTGTGCAAGATACCTTTTTTGGTCCGATTCGAAAATCCAGTATGGCTGCCAGATGGCCATCTTGAATTTTCCCTTGAAACATTGTTATCGTGAATTCTCAGGAAATATTTCATGGATCTTTTGGTTCACAGGTCCTACATGGGGCCTAGTTGTGTAAGATACCTTTTTTGGTCCGATTCGAAAATCCAATTAATACGGTATTCCCGAGTTGTGACGTTGCATCACAAGAGTCGGCTGATCAAACGGTGGGGCATATTCTATATATTGACTATAGAGAGTATCCATATCTTCACCTTCCATATCAAGGAGTTCAAATAATTCGGAATTAAAATGTATTTCTTCAAATTTTAAATCAGTTTTCTTTAGTCCATGCAGTTGCAAGTCAGCTGCTGTACCCTTTCGTCTGCCGGCGGGTCAGCTACATGAAGGGACGTCTTGTGACACAAAGTCACAACTCGACAACTGTAAACTATTGCATGTTTCGATCCAACGGAAATAATAAGGATTCAGACACTTTCAAATTCGAAGTTTCAACATTACTGCGCGGACCAGATCACTTCAGTATTAAGTATTGTAACATCTTATTATTTTCGAGCATGGTATCTTAAAAGAGATATCTCAAACTAGTCCAGTAAACAGAACAGAATTAGCATTCGTTCCTAATTATAAAATCTTAAGTATGCCAAAGTGTCAAAGACATTTTTCTTCGCTTCCAGTACCCAATGAAGACACGTGCAAAAAAAAAAAAGATACTACAAAACGAAGATGAAGGATCCTCCATACATGTACATTCACTTTCAGACTAACTTTGCTCATTTCTCTTGTACTATAACAACCGACATAAGTACAGTTTCTAGAAATCTTGAAACTCCTGAAACTTAGAAAGATTATATCTTGATGTTTTCCGGTGTCCCTTTTTCGATCTTTTTCGCTCAGATTCGAAATTCTGTAAACAAAGTTACAACTCAATCGTCTTAGTAACAATGGACAAAAAGATCCTCTTGTCATTAGCTTACAATTATCGGACAATGGTGGGCGCCAAGATCCTTCAGGATCTCTCGTCTGTTTTACATTTAATATAGGTTGAATAATGATAGAAATACGCGAATATCTATTTCACTTGGATCAATTTGAATTAACTTGTCTGCTAGAATCTTTTTAAAAGTTGGTACCTACATGTAGCCCAGCTGAATTCAGATTTACAAAACATCATCGCTTATCTTTCCTTGAGTGTGACATCACGTCAGACCAGCCGCCCAGAGATTGAACGTTACAAGTATTGACGATCAGCCAGGTGGTCTGATGTGACGTCACAAACCAGCGTCAAACAAGGGCAGATAAGCGATGTGGAATTCATCTCTGAAATCGGCCGGGCTTGAGATACTAAGTTCGAAGCACTTTTCAAAATTAAGCTTCCAGGAGACAAAATACTTCAAATAAAATCAAATGAAGTAGATAGGCCGACATCTCAATTAAATGGCCCATAAAAAATATAAAAAGAAAAATATGAAAACCTTTGAATTTCACCTTTAATTACTGCCACAATCACACAGCCAGTACCACTTGCCTTCAATCTAAAAGTGAGGTCTGATGGTAGAAACTGGTTTCCAAACTGGAAAATTCTAGAGTTGGAAACACAACACGGCACGATTTTGTAGCTCTATTTATGCATGAACCATTAATTAATTGTTAACCTGAGCACGATGGTTCAACATTTGTTAATTTTGTACAATCAATTGTTTCATAAGTGGTATATTAACAGACATGTATTTAACTTTATATTTTTCTAAACATGTTTGACCAACCTTTTTCAGGACTACTCACCTTTCACTTTTTGGCCAGCACATGTAGTATCTGAGCCTGAGGATGGTTCAGTCAGCTGGAAGGAAACTGCAAATACACAGACAGAGAGGTATAGTTTGACTTATAAGTACAGTACATGTTGTGGCATTTACATACATGTGTAGCTGTGATAATTTTGAAAATTAAATAGGATCAAGAAGCACTTGATTGGCATGATGTACATGGCCAAATGTTGATATGCCGATATCCCACAATCGCTGGTTCTCATGCCCCAGGTATTCAGGATGGTACATGTACATGTACCTATGGTCTGAGTCACATGGGGTAGTAGGTCGATTTTTCTTGGATGCTTAGATGATTATAAACTCACTTGTTATTCCTTAATTCCAAATATACATTGTAATGAATCATATTTTCCTACTTTCTGTCAGTAGCCAGTTGAAAGCTGTTCCCTCATATATCGAGCGGTATGACAAGTAGCAACTCAGACATGCTGGTGAGATTCAGACTGTAGTTCATGTCACTGGGGACTGGGAAGTGTAAACCAGCGGTATTCCAGGATACCAGGATCAGTCTCATTTTCTCATCTACATCATCTGATCATGCCAGTAAGTTTGTATCTTTATCATATTTCCAATTTAATTATCAAATTTAGGAAACTGCACCACTGTGAGGTCATTCAAGCATCGACACAGTTGAAGGGAAATGCAGCCCAACCCTGGGCTGTCAGAGGTACATGTACACAAACACCGGGTGTCGGGGAAGCTACTCTCAATTCTCCCAGCCCTGATGGAGGGAACAATACTCAAGTTTTCTCAAATGATTTCGAACTTCCAGTATTAACTCCATGATACATCATTCTTCAACCTTCAAGGTCCTCTGGCAATATTGTTCCAAAATAAAGGCGACACAGGTCAATGATATCATAGTCAAGTTTACTGCTACAAAATGTGTTTGAATGAGGTGGCTTGTACCGCAAAGAAAAACAAGACTTTCCAAGGGAGGTATTCAATTAAATAATCACATCAGGGGAGACAATTCTAATCCTCAAAACCATGCTCTGAGTATAAACCATGTTTTAGATAAAATTGAGTTCGGTAATACAGTTCAGGCATATAAAATAGTCATTCTTTTATGGGTGGAGTACATGTACATGCAGAGCAAACCACTGACTAATTGAGAAATATTCCAGATTAACAATCTGACAGCAATCGGCATATAATAAATTAATGAATTTGACTCCATAATTTTTTTGCAATCCTGTACATGAACCCCAGTACTGAGTACACAATGTACACATCATTGATCTACACATCTACATGTACGTACATGTTTGACAAGACAAGAACTCTACTTCCAATGCTAATTCAAGGTTGAAGTTTCAAATAGGCCAAATAGTGAACTACATGTAGACGGGTCCATACTAATTATAGCTATGAGAATTACTAAATTACAGTACCACTGTACCAGAGTTGCTCGACCGCTTATGTAGTACCGAAATAATGATTTACCGTGTACATGTCTCCAACATTGTTTGAATTGATGATGAAAATGGTAGTCAACCCTCGTTACAATACCAAGTTTGTTTCGCAAGAATAGATCGTCATATCGGAATAATGAATGAACCAGTATACCATATTCACCTTTGTACCATATGCATTTCCCATAGATTATGAGTATAAGGTGTATTCTCGTATAAAGGGTACCACCCATCTACTATTTTCATCTGTCATCCATGACAGACTCACATACCAGTATTTGGCCGAAGGGAATTGTCATGTATGTCTGTCTGCCCGTCTGTCTGTCACACCTATCTCAACAACTTACACTGGGCACATCAAACTTGCAGTGCACGTCCATATGCTCGATCCAGAACTCCATTGAATCTGAACCCGATTGGTGAGGAACTTTGGCGACCATCTTTAATTTATGCGAAACCATTAGTCACAGCCTTGTCGTTACCATGATATCTTTAGAACGACTTGTCCTAGGCACACAAAACTTGCAGTGCACATCAATATGCTCGTGACCCAGAACCCTGCCAAATCTCCACCGGATTGATTCGAAACTTTGGCGGCCATCTTTAATTTATGCGAAACCATTAATCTAGTGTATCTCGGCTACCATTTTCCTGTTCATTGTGACACTTGGTATATAGATCATCGATGCATCAAGAAACTTCAAAGGAATACCGGTAACCAAACCAGTTTCGCTGATTCGGTGGAAACCTTCGCGGCCGTCTTTAATTTATGCAAAATCTTTAATGATATATATTTCTGATACCATTTAAGTGTTCTATTCGAAACTTGGTATACAGCAACGTTTCAATGAATAACCACATCAGTTGGTGCTCAGAGCTGTATGGTTTTCAGATGCGCAGCTTCGTATTAGTTTTTGAGGTCATCATGATTTGAAATGTTGCTAACGTCATTTCTGATATGACAGACAGATGAAATAATGACAATATTTTGGTACCCGAATATATTGGTACCAGGCGGCAGGTGCACTAAATATAATTCATAACTAATTGTTCCGTCGCAATGGCTGTTTTTACATTGGTGTTGATGGCCATTTGCCCAGCAAGTCACACATTGGTGGTTAAAGGCACTCCACTTTTGTAATTCACATACAAGGTGTGATTCTTTGTCGGTAGTACATGTACATGTACATGTACTACCACAATCATTTCCCTAATAACTCAGTCACAGAAAGCGAAAATTTCCAGCAAAAGATCAAAGACAGATGAAGACAGATGAAGACAGATCAAAGACAGATGAAGACAGATCAAAGACAGATGAAGACAAGGGGTGATCAAATTTATTAGAACCGGAAGTTATCAGAATAATAATTCATGTACCAGAAAAAAGTATGGGATGGGGGAGGGGATTTTCAGCTCTCTGGTATAGGCATCAATGATGAAAACATTCACAGGTCTGAAAGTACCTCCTATACTTCCAATATGCATGTATTATTTTTTTCTCGTGAAAACTTTCATAAATGCTCTGAATTGAATCAAATTGGCACGAGGAGATACATTCCAGAAGAAAAATTTGGCAAAATCTAAACTCTGGTACATGTAATACTATGGTAATGCTGTGGTAAGACTATGGCACAGTCTGGTAATACTAGGGTAATGTGTATGGTATGCAAACCAGATCATATGGTAATACTCTGATTCATTTTCCATGTGTTAGCCATGCTAGGTTGTTGGTATGTCATAGTGTGGAACTGGCTTACCTCCCCTTATTTACTCTCTGGTGTCTTTGTCGAAGAACGCCCGCCATTAGTGTGTGTTGAACTGCGTGTGTCAGGTAGGCAGTAAAAACCATTTGATCGTGTGTAAATATTTATTTGCTAGTGCTGTAACCTGCATCATTCTCTTCGGTGAACATTCCGCCGACGAACTACCATAGTAATCAGAGTTGGCGATATGCATTTTGCTTATATTTTCACGGGGCGATGTAGGCCCGTAGGGACTAATGGTCCGGTCTTGTAGTCAGAGTCTTTAGAGTGTCCAGGTTTCTGTGTTTTTAATGCTCACGTATAGTTGCAGGTCTGATATGTTTAACAGGTTAGAGCAAGATGCCCATTTTAGCTGTAATTGCTCATTTTCGCTATTATAGGCCATTTTAGCAATAGAGCGATAGCTAAATTGGGCAATAGCCTTATGTGAAAGTGCAAACATGTCCTGAGAAAATAGTTTGCCATGTGCTCTCGGTCTTCGGATCGGCACTGAGCCGTAAAATAATGAATTGATCTATGCAACATACCACTCTGTAACCCTCAAGCTTAACGTAATTTAACCGACTAAGCATTTGAATTCAGGTCTCCGACGAAAGTCTGGAGTTTAATCGGCATAAAATGCAACAAAACGACAGAATCTTACCACGTACTTCGCAGACACCATCCACTTCTCTCTCCTCCATGCCATGATGCCGGAAACTCCAGCATCAGCGCCCTCTTCTGGTCACAGCAACTGCTTAATCAATTGCCTCCCTGTTAAATCGCCGTCCATCCCTTCGCGGGACCTCCTATTGACTAAAATTTACCGGCTAAGCCCGCTAATAACAACGACATGCAATTCGACGCGTCAGTAATAAATACTCGTACTATTCCGTATCACAATTTTTGCGGGAAAATCGCTTCACTCCAATTCGTCAATACTGAGTGACGCCGAGTTGTTTTCAAGATGTTCTATAGAAAAAAAACAATTACATGCTGCAAGAAGAATCCTATATTTAGCACGACGACATGAAATCCCTGCAAAACATATGTATGCAGATTTCCTAGGATATACAATTATTTCATTTGCCGTTACTTGTCGGCTAATATATTTGCACATACACCAACATGAAGCAGTGCATTCTAGTTGAAGTTACATGAAGGACTGCACATAACTGACTGCGTTTACGCAGTTCAGAGAATAGCAACAAAATCTTATCTATAACACGAATGGGCGCAAGAGTGGGGAAGAACAATAAATGCAAATAATTGATGACAGAGAAATTGTCCATCAGAAAAAGTTGGCCCAGGCCCAATGCCAAAATCAAAGTTTGCACAAATTCCTTGCGTAACACACGACACTCGAGCAGAATATTTGCATCTTAATACACGGGATTGCCGCGCAAGCAGTTGGTACACTTTATTGTGCACTGGTTTGCCTTATAAAGACAACCAAACTAGAAATCCCTTCCCTTCTACCGCAGGCACAAGAGCGAAACATGGTTTGTTGTGGACTAACTTAGATCATTGAAACTTTTCAGTTAATGATATATATTTAATTTTGTGATATTGATTATGTAGGGTTCAGCCGTTGAACCGAAATTTCCTATTGCAAAATTTTCGCCTCCCGACCTGGGTAACAGCGGGTGGATTTGCTCTCATAAATAACAATAATACCTACCGGTTTGTACTCGTTTGGATAGAATACGTATTTGCCTACTTCCCTTGCCATTTATTTTCTCTGTCCAGCTCCTTTCATTTCCATAAAACATGTTGAAAACAACTCGGCGTCACTCAGTATTGACGAATTGGAGTGAAGCGAATTTCCCGCAAAAATTGTGATACGGAATAGTACGAGTATTTATTACTGACGCGTCGAATTACATTTCGTTGTTATTAGCGGGCTTAGCCGGTAAATTTTAGTCAATAGGAGGTCCCGCGAAGGGATGGACGGCGATTTAACAGGGAGGCAACTGATTAAGCAGTTGCTGTGACCAGAAGAGGGCGCTGATGCTGGAGTTTCCGGCATCATGGCATGAAGGAGAGAGAAGTGGATGGTGTCTGCGAAGTACGTGGTAAGATTCTGTCGTTTTGTTGCATTTTATGCCAATTAAAATCCAGACTTTCGTCGGAGACCTAAATTCAAATGCTTAGTCGGTTAAACTACGTTAAGCTTGAGGGTTACAGAGTGGTATGTTGCATAGATCAATTCATTATGTTACGGCTCAGTGCCGATCCGAAGACCGAGAGCACATGGCAAACTATTTTCTCAGGACATGTTTGCACTTTCACATAAGGCTATTGCCCAATTTAGCTATCGCTCTATTGCTAAAATGGCCTATAATAGCGAAAATGAGCAATTATAGCTAAAATGTGCATCTTGCTCTAACCTGTTTAAGTTACATTTCCATTTATCTAATTTTATGCGTGTTTTCGTTCATTTTCCAGTGGCACAACTTTCGTGCTCAAAATATGTCGTCTGCTAAACCACAGATTTTGAGAGGCGCATGTTGAGTGATTTTGTGGGACTAACTCATTCTCATTAGAAAGCTTGTTTGGGCAGTAATTTAGTACCAGTATAAGTGTAACTCATTGTAGAAAACAATGGGATATTTCACTTTGCCTGTAATCATTTACATTTTCATGAAATATGTGTGTTGAGTTACAGTTTGGAATTTTCGCCATTTAAGCTTACCCCTCAAGACCCTCTGCATTATCTTTTTATAGTAAGTTTCTAAAATCCAGTGGTGGTCAAATCATTTACGTAATAATTCCCTGTATTCAGAAATGTTCTCTTTCCATTCTACTTTTGAAATATTCATGGAATGTTGCAAGCATTTCCCCCTGATCTACAGAAAGAGCTCTGCATATAAGTTTTGAAGCTGTAAGGTGACAGGGGAGATAACCAAATAGAACTGTAATATACTAGGGAGGAGGTACATGAAACAATATGATGCCATGAGAGGATGCACCCCAGCATAGCTCCAGTCCATCTAACCATGAGGATTTTACATTGTATATCAATACTCATTAGCTCGCCGTATACGAAGTAGGCGAGGTATTGGGAGAGAGAGGGGGAAAGTGGCGGTGTCGGTGTTGGTGTTGGTGTCCGGTTAGACTTGTATGTTTAGGCTGGACTTAGAAAGTTTTCTGGGTTGATCTTTGTTGTTTAGGTTGGACTTAGAATAATTTTGACTTCTTATTAGGCATGAGATGCAGTGTACATTGTATATACAGTCATACATACCAAATCACATACAGTGTATTCCTTTATAGTATTTACTAATAGTTTTTGACATTATTTTATTTCAGAAGTACAATATCCAAATAACTGGCGGAGTACCGAACCTCTGTTAGTTTTTAATTTCGTGTCGCCTTAAATGAAGGACGCCATTTCCTAAAATTTTGTTATCAAATTCTCGTTGACCCTGAAGCTTTTGTACAACCATATCTGTGTCCACACATTTAACTTACTATATTAATTAAAAGTGAGTTTGAATCAGTTTGTGAGCTCAGTCTTTACCCGTGCACATTATTATGGAGCATTACAGTATGATTGGACACAGTTGTCATTGCATTCTTTTATTTGCATACAAATGTGAAGGTTTACCACAGTGCTAGTGTCCCATTGCATGCTGGAAATGATCCTACTATTGCACTGTTATTAGCTTTGTTTGTTCACATATCATCACACAAAGTTACGCCAAGAACGTGCTCAAAATTGCACACCTATTGTTCCTAACTATACATGAACATGTATTCATCAGATCTATGCAATGGGATGTGTAGGCTTACTTTTGGAAAAAATGTAATCTTTATTGGTAGTTATATAATATAGTTCCTCCTTCAATCCAACCTCAATATCACTAAATATGTGCATTGCCAATGATGTGCAACCTCAAATGATGTGCCATCCTTAAGGGCTCGATCTTTTTGCGAAGCTGCATATATCTCTTATATGTGATACTAACCTATTAGGTAGGAGATGCAGTGTACATTGTAGGTTTATACTTGATGTAAGAACGCACAAGACAGAGCCTACAATAGCCTGTCTGAGCTCAACAATGCGTCTAGACGTGACCCTTTTCAGCTGCACAAAAGCCTCAGCCTCAACAATGCGTTCTTACACTAACTATCGACCTGTTACATATATACAAACACGTCAAATCAACTACAATATATTCCTTTATAGTAATTACTAATACATGTAGTTTAATGACATTATTTCATTTCAGAAGTACAATATTAAATATTAAACCCTGGTGGTTTGGAATTTTGTGTCGCCTTTAATGAAGAACACCATTTCCTTCAATTTTGGTATCGAATCCCATTCCTCATCATGATTTAACCTCAAGCTTTTGCACGAACCATATTTGTCCAGGCATTTCACACCCACATCTCAGACCAAATTTCAATTGTACATGAATTCATAATGACATGTATAAGCTTACTTTTGGAAAAAAGGGTAATCTTTATTTCAAGTTTTAGAATATAGTTCATGTTTCAATTCAACTTCAACATCACTGACAAAGAAGTCAAATTTTTATTGCAATATGTATTGTCATTGCCAGTGATGTGCAACCTGAAGGGCTCGATCTTTATGTGAAGCTGCATGTTATTGAATACCCAAAAGGCGAGCTGCCGGGTTACACATAGCCCTTGTTTTTATTTGTCATCTTGTACGTCCGTCTGTTCGTACGTCAGTACGTGAGCGAGATAGACGGAAAACGGTTCCACTGAAGAATTTCAATTTAGTATGCTTATTTACCTAATCGAGGACCAGAAGCCTATTGAATTGGGACCTGATTGGATGGAAACCTTGGCGGCCATCTTTAATTTGATGCAAAATGGATAATGATTCATATCTCGGAAACCATTCAACTGTTCAATACGAAAGTTGGTACCGTATGTACATCATCAATACATCAAGCAACTTTCAATGAATTACCAAACCGGCTTTTCTGATTAGCTGGAAATCCTGGAGGCCATCTTTAATTTATGCAAAATCGATAATGATACATATCTCTGTTACCATTCAATTATTTTATATGAAAGTTGGTATACATCATCGATGCATACAGATACTTTAAATCGGGACCTGATTGACTGAAAACCTTGGCGGCCATCTTTAATTTATGCAAAAGCTTTAATGATATATATCTCTGATATCAGTTGAGTGTTCTATACCAAATTTGGTATATACAGCATCGATGTATCAAGAGACCACATCAGTTCAGATGGGCGGCCATCTTTAATTTATGGAAAATCATTAATGATCTCGTTCTCTGATACCGTTCAAGTGCTTGATGTAAATTTTGGTACACATCATCGATGCATCAAGAGACCTACGACAAATGACAGTTCTGGTTTCTCTGATTGGGCGGAAACCTTGGTGGCCATCTTTAATTTATGCAAAATCTTTATGGATCTCTATCTCTGATACCGTTTAAATGCTCGATGTAAAATTTGGTATACATCATTGATGCATCAAGAAACTTATGTAATGAAAACCGGTTTCTCTGATTGGACGGAAACTTTGGGGGTCATTCCTAATTGCAAAATTTTTGATAATCTGTATATTTGTGACTTGACTGCTTGGTGTTCCTTACATCTTGGTTCAAATTGAATACATTATGAATGTACCCAGGGCCGAGGGGTTTTCAGATGCGCAGCTTCGTATTGTTATTTACTGCTGAAGGATATGCTTTCGATTATCTGAAAAAAGTGAATTTTTTTACAAATATTGGTAACATGCAGTGAAGACATTATTTTATCATTTCATCAGGTTGGTTTCATAATAAATGTCTGTCCCAGCATTTTTTTTTTTAAATATATATATGTGTACAATTACACTAATGCACTAGAGATCCTTGTTGAGAGGAATGTGTGAGACTACAAGTATGGCTCATCGCCATGAGATGGAACATCAAAGAGTTAGTGGAGTTATTCCAACACTAAGCCTATTTTACATTTAAATAGCCCCGTTTGAGTGCCTAAGGCTCTAGTTGTTCTTTGCATTGTCTGGTTCCGAGCGATCGGCTCAAACCCGGTTCTCAGCGCCCACTATGAGCTAACTCATGCCAGCGCTGTGCTGTCACCATAGACTGTTGTAAATGTAAATTGATGACCTGGTAATATGGTAAGCTGCCCACCTCGTGGTGTTTGCCGTCTCTGCGGTTTTGCGTCTGTCTGAGTTTGCGGTAAGTCAGATTACTTATAATATATATGCCTGGTGTTTATAGTTCGTAATTTGTTTGTTGACAACGATAGCGTTGGAGAGACAATTTGTGCGAAAATCCCTGTTAATGTTGCTGTACGATCATACGTTGCAAATCTTGTTCCTTGATCCGACTGTCGCACTTGACAGGTTCAGGTTCTGGGATTATGAAGACACCAGTTTTCAACACTCGTACGTTCTTTCCCGTGAAGTCGGCGTTCGTTACTATTTTAATGTGTACGCATACTGCATGGAATATATTTCCAGAGGAGATATGTGTCGAAGCAACAACAATAGTATTTACATTTTTCTCGTCTTGTGAACTTGACCGGATCCTGTCCACTGCAAATTTATGTATTCCGGGCATTAAGGTGCGCGATTGGCTTATATTCTCTCGCATCTATTTAGAATCTAATTAGCAAAGCTGCTAATTTGCAGATATTTTCTAGGATACTTTGCTATTTAGAACGAGATGCTAACTATACAATATATTCTGTTTCTCCCCGAACAAATCCACCGACCGCAATATGCCCCCTGCATCGATTCAACTGAACGTAAATATTGAATGAGAATTCATCCCACTACCAGATTATGCAGCAGAGTAAACTTGCTGACGGAATGATCGACACTGTTCGAGTATCCTCCCTCACACGAGGTACACCCATTCGGAACTCTCGAGCGGAAATCTACGAAGGGGACATCTCAAACCGGAGATACCCGAGAAGTTGCGAATGGAGGTACACCGACTGATTCGGGTGAGTGAGAATATCGTTTGACTTGTCCGTAACGCCAATGACAAGTTATACCCCACTGAGGTCGCCGATACTTATTAAAGCGGATAACGCTCATCTTCCATGGACCAAAGTCAACATAACCTGTGACGTACAATGTAACATGACGTAAAACGCTGAATATCTCTTTCCTTAACCTGTCATCGCGAGAAAGCTTCACGCGAGCACATTCCATTCTTCTCAGTTTGCTCATACCGAGAATGTCGGCGTTTTCCTTTTCGAAATACACGAATGATTTGCATAAAATGTAGACTATATACATATGTGCGATGCTGGGACTTGGCGCTCTTGTTCCCCAGAAAGAAACAATATATTGTCTAATTAGCACTTTGATAATCTCATCTAAATTGCATAGATTCGCACTTCAGGGAGAGTTAATATATTGTCTATTTAGCATAGATTCGCAAATCTGTTTTACCTCGTCGAGATTGCAGAGAAGACAATATATTGTCTAATTAGCACTTTGATAATCTCATCTAAATTGCATAGATTCGCACTTCGGGGAAAGTTAATATATTGTATATTTAGCGTAGATTCGCAAATCTGTTTCACCTCGTCGAGATTGCAGAGAAGACAATATATTGTCTAATTAGCACTTTGATAATCGCATCTAGATTGCATTGATTCGCACCTCCTGCATACTTAATATATTGTCTATTTAGCGTAGATTCGCAGATTCAATTTCACACGCCGGCTTCACAATATATTGTCTAAATAGCACTGTGGGGAAAGTGAATAATATATTGTATATTTAGCGTAGATTCGCAAATCTGTTTTTAGATTCGCAGGTTCAATTTCACACGCCGGCTTCACAATATATTGTCTAAATAGCACTGTGGGGTCATTCTCACGGAAAGGCACATTTTCACTTGGTGAAATATCTGAAAATCAAGATCACCAATGACTACAGAATTTGATTTCAACAGAGTCTCCATTGACAAAACTCTTTATAATGCGTACAATAAATGCAGACATTCCGAATAATAAACTTTTCCTAACACTTGTCTTCAATCATGTCACTGGTGTTACACAGGAATTATCAGTAAATTGGGCACTAAGAGGACAGAAATAGGAAGATACACACATACTAGGCAATATATTGCGTGTAACTATGACTAACGATGAACAAAAATTGAAGTTAAGAAAACAAGTTTGTTTTTAGTATTCTAATTATGCTACATAGCTCACCAAAATCAGCCAATTGAATCGCATGTATCAACCATTCATCTAGATTCTGTATAATAAATCTAATTATTCTTGATGCTGACTTTAACCTAATTATGGAGGTATAAATCGGGAGGAGACACAGATTGGGGTGATGAAAGTGTTCAATGTAAGATCCCAAAATCAGAAAATCACGACCATTTCAACCTTTTCGCTCTGACAATAATTGACGTTTACTCCAATGAGATTAACATATTCGCACGGCACAATCTTTTGATATTTTCTACCCCTAACAAAGCCAGATTTTTCGGCGGGAGTAAACTCTTTCATGTTTACGGACCCTGCCGGGAAATGATGCCTTATTTGGAAACTGTTTCGGGATAATGTTTATATATTAGATCACGAGCTACCGCGTGTAATTACTGTGGGCGTGATTTTGAAATAGTTACAACCAGCTATCCATCTGATAGGCTAACAATAGTAGTTTCAACTCGCACGGGATTTATATAGGGCTGAATTTAGATATAATACATGTATTCCGTGATATTATATCTGACTTTACTGAGATTGATACATACTTATGCTTATCATCGTTCCCAAACGAGTGATTTACCAGATTTGGCGAACGGAGGCATAACGGGCATATCCGCTCTGATCACTTTCTGCGAAGCCGTCCATAAACAGAAAGATTTCACTCCCAAGTTAGAAAAAATCGTCAAAACACACGAAGTCAACACTCAAATGTACCGAAAAGTCATTTCAATGGCTTGGCCAGTTTAAATATAACGTCCGCAGAATCACCGATACAGATTTACCTTTTCTCTCCGGTATATCATCAAACACAGAAATGCGTCCATGGACAAGAAATAAAGCATATGTGACCATGATCGAAAATATCAGTTGCAGCGGGCTTTTATTTTACCGAGTTTTTTCTATCGAAACCCAAATTATATGAGTGTAGACCTAATAAACTATGGTTTGGATATCTCCATGCCAGGTTTTAACTTTATTTGTACATTATCGATAGAAGATACAACATATTCTATTTCAGTTTCTGGCAATGAAGTAAAAGTATGAATCAAACACTCCAAATCTCCCCTCAAGTGACACATATATCTCCAGTAAAAAGTCGAATATATAACAAATCCGCGACATTTCGGCACGCGACATCTCGGCATATACGAGATTTCGGCATGCAACATTTCGGCACAAAGTGAAGAGTATGACATTGTGGCACGCGACATTTTCACATGTCAAAGTCGCGTGACGAAATGTCGCTTACCGAAATGTAGCTTGCCGGAATATCGCGTGACGAAACGACCTGATACCACATATAATAAAAGGCTATTTTATGGATAACAACTTTTGTATCCCGTACACAATATTTGTGTATGTATCGCTGTTAATCGACAAGAGTGTTTCATAACAACAATTTTAATTACTGGCTTATTACATGTATTAACGACATATGGCCGTTCTGATTCTTCGGTGAAGCAGCTTCTTGTGTTCCCAATGTCGATAGACCCAATACCATCCATTGAAGAGACAAAGACATGACTATAGCGCCACTACCGGAGGAAGAAAATGTCAGTGCGAATGATGTGTGATAAATCGTACAAGATATAATTATGTCATTTTATCACGTAAACGCAATGCACAGGTATCTAATATCATTTTTGTGGAAGAAGGTGATCCAAATTACTTGTACTTATGACATGATATATTCATTGCGAAGATAATAATGTAGCATTACATGTAGCATGGAGCAAAGATTATCGTTAAACAATATACCAGAGAGAGTCCAGGTTTTCAGCTTTCGTGATTAACGCCCTTTCTTCGAATTGTTTTCATGGTAACAATATGCCATTTCTAGGTTCAACAATCAAAGCTGAAGCATTGTCATGAGCGACATTGTCATTATCATTTCTGTAAGTCCGAGAGGACATTCGCCGCCTTTCGCGATAGCACTGCAAATTTTAAAACCACCCCTTGGATGGACTCACAGATGACTATATAGTCCTTTTTTTTAGGGAGATAGTTGCTAAAATCTGCACGGAATATCATCAAATTATTGTCGACCTTTTATCATTTTGACGCAATCCCTAGTGTCGAATGCCATTTGGTTCTCACAAGAATTGTTCACTTAATGGTTTTATAGTGATTGTAACAATATGGCATTTCTAGGTTCAACAAACAAGGGATATCCACATTCAATTTACTTGTTAAGGATTTACTGCTGCATAGATAATACATGTATTATTGTTATATTAACAGCATATCATTTCTGGGTTCAACAGTAGAGAATGAAGCATGATCGATAGGGTTAAACCGCTTTGTGAATATATGTTAAATAGAAAGTATATTAAGTCTTCTTCAATTGCGGATATTTGCAATTTACATCACATTATCAATGCTCTAATTAGACAATATATTGCTTCCTATTCAACAAAATATGTGTACGAATAAAATTTAGACAAGATATTGTCTTCTCTGCTATCTCGACGAGGTAAAACAGAATTGCGAATCTACGCTAAATTGACAATATATTAACTCTCCATGAAGTGCGAATCTATGCAATTTAGATGAGATTATCAAAGTGTTAATCAGACAATATATTGTCTTCTCTGCCTCTCGACGAGGTAAAACAGAATTGCGAATCTACGCTAAATAGACAATATATTAACTTTCCTTGAAGTGCGAATCTATGCAATTTAGATGAGATTATCAAAGTGCTAATTAGACAATATATTGTCTTCTCTGCTATCTCGACGAGGTAAAATAATAAATTTACATGTAATTTTTACATTTTTAAACTGAAACTTACCTTACTGACATATGCGTTCGTGTGCAAACACGGATTAACAAGTGAAGAAATTAAAACAATAGCACAGTTCATTTCCCGCCTAATCACCCACGCCAGCACTCAATCACAATAGATCTCCACTTCTTACGCGTAAATGTGTAAGATCCCAAGCGGGGAGGTCGGGTGGGACCATCACTCTGTCAGTAAGGTAAGTTTCAGTTTAAAAATGTAAAAATTACATGTAAATTTATTATATTTTTTACACAGTGAAACTGACCTTACTGACATATGCGAGAATCCCAAAGCAGGATGGAGGGAAGTCCAAGTGACAGCGACTAATGGCGTGAGGATTAGACGGAAGTCAGCAAGAGACTTCATGCTGGCCATAAAACTTAAATAAGAATAGGCTTCCATAAAGACTCAATAGCGACAGGGTCATATAACGGTATCGTAGACACTGTCCCTATAGTAAGCCCAGACCTCCCAGGCTCATCGGCGCTGACATAATGGAAGTTATATACACGTGCCCCCCCCTTTTTTTAAAAGAAAGTTTTTTATGAGGCAACGTGTTCTTACCATTAAAAACCGATAAAAACACACAGGCCTCTAGTGTCTGTGTGCTGACCCGACCCCGGTGATCTGCTGCGCTGTCACCAGTGGTCCCAAGGAAAATAGGTCGTCCTTGATAAGTGTCATGTCTCTAAGTAGTATGATGCGAAGGTTGTGTGAGATCTCCAAAAACAAGCCCTCATAATATCAGTTACCGACCTGTTGGTCCACAAAGGCCAGGACGCCCCAAGCGCCCTGATCTCATGTGCAGAGACATCACACAACGCAGCCTGCATCGATGACACTCCATCGTAGGCTAACCTAATAGTTTTGGAGAGCCAAGAAGAGATAGTGTTTTTAGATATCTCTTGTTGGCTCCGGGGACAAAATGGTATAAATAATCGCCTTCGCCCAGCACGTAGTACTTTAGTGCGACTAATATATACAGTAAGGGCACGAACCGGACACATAAGGTTGTCCGATTCTAACCCTGAAGGAAGGAAATCAGCTAAAGCTGGAACCCTAAATTCTCTACAAGAAGTGTCGTACAGAGATTGGTTCTTGGCTACAAATTCAGGAATGGTAGTAAGTACCACATAAGTCCATCGAGAATCATGCCTAATTTCCCTAGCATCCAAAGCGTGTAGTTCTGACACGCGAGCCGCTGAAGCCAAGGCTAACAAAAAAACTGTTTTGTAGGATAGGAATTTCAGATCGGCTGTAGTTATGGGTTCGAACGGAGGTTCTGATAAACTCCGTAGAACTAATGCTAAATCCCATTTAGGAAGTTTTTGGTACAGAGACAAGCCTGTCAATCCTAAACGATCTAACCAGAGCTGTTAGATTAGGATCAGAGGCAGGATTAACGCCAGTAGACAGGTTAATAATCCTAGATAATGCAGATCTGTAACCATCCACCGTAGATGGAGCAAGACCCTTGTCTTGAAACAGGTGTAACAAGAAATCTGCTATCTGCTGAACAGAGGCAGAACGGGCATCAATGTTTCTTCCAGTGCACCACTCATGGAAGACCCTCCACTTCCCTTGATAACAAGCTGATGTGGAGGATCGAGTGGAAGCGACCATTCTTCTCGAAGCTTCCCTAGAAAACCCAACCTCAGTGAGCTGATCCTTGAGCACTTGCAAGCGTGCAGATGGAATGCCTGAGGTTTGTGGTGGAAAATTGCTGACTTCGGTTGACGAAGTAGTTTTTCCCAAAGAGGTAGTCGTCTTGGGATGTCTACCAGTAATTCCAGAAGGTCGGGAAACCACGGACGAGCTGGCCACCAAGGGACAATTAGATAAACCACGCATGGATGCGCGCGTATCTTTTGTAGAACTAGAGGCAGGATTGAAGGGGGCGGGTAAGCATACGCTATTAGACCCGTCCAGTCCTGCGATAGAGCATCGACTCCCACTGCTAGAGGATCCAGTACAGGGGACATATACAGAGGGAGTTGATGATTCAGGTGAGTAGCGAACAGATCTATCAGCGGTTGTTCCCAAATCTGAGCGATTTGGCGCAGAATGTCTGTGTGAAGCTGCCACTCCGTCGGTATAATCTGATGTTTTCTCGACTAGTACATTCAGATGTCCTGGTATGTGTCTGGCACGAAGTATGATATCGTTCTGCCAGCACAGATGGTAGAGTATCTCGGTCTGCTTCAGAAGCTTCGAGGACCGAGTTCCCCCCATCTTGTTGATGTAAGCTAAGACAGTTGTGTTGTCTGTAGCTACCAGAACCGACTGGCCTTTGAGGTCCTGTATCAATAAGAGTATTGCTCGATTGACGGCCATGAACTCTAACACATTGATATGGAGTAACCTCTCCTGCGGAGTCCAATAGCCTGATATCGACTTGGATCCGAGGTGGGCCCCCCATCCTTGCATCGAAGCATCCGTGAACAGCTGATGAGTAGCTTGAAACGGAAGCAGTGTTACACCAGGCATCACGTTGAGAGGGTCCATCCACCATAATAGGTGATGTTTGACTTCCTCTGTGACAGGAATCATGGGATTCCTGTGCCTGTGTGGCCAATGCTGATTTAAATAGATCATTAGTGGCCGTAACTGTAATCGGCCTCGTGGTGTGACATCCTGTGTGGATGTCAGTAGACCGATTATTGATGCAAACTGGATGGCAGTGCGGCAAGAATGTCTGATGAACAGTGGAATGTCGCGACATATCTTGCACCAACGAACTTCCGGTGGCCGAGCAATGACCAATTTGGTGTACGCCACGCCTAGGAAGTTCCGTTGTTGTGACGGTGTTATCTCCGATTTTTCCTCGTGTGGGAGATAACCCAGTAGTTCGAGGATGTGCCATACAAATGTTGTATCGCATCGGAGTTGTATTCTGCACATATTCCTGATAATGGAATCGTCTAGGTAAAAATGATATTTGATACTTCGACTGTGCAGATACGCCGCCACTGGCTGAAATACTCTGGTGAAGATCCAAGGGGAACTGGCTAGACCGAAAGGTAGAACCTGGAATTGGAAACGGCGAGCACCGACCAGGAATCTCAGGTACTTCCGGTAACTTGGATGAATCGGGATATGCAGGTAAGCGTCCCGAAGATCCAAGGAAGTTAACCATTCCCCTTGAACCAGAGCGGTCCTGATGGACCGGAAGGACTCCATCCGAAAGTGAGGGGTTTTCATCAGGAAGTCCTTGTTCAGCCTGCGCAGATTTATTATCATGCGCATTTCCGGTGTATCCTTCTTTGGCACAAGGAAGACCGGAGAATAGAACCCGGGGGACCGGTCGTGGACCGGAAGTTCTTTTACTGCATGCTTCTGAATAAGTTTGTCCACAGATGCCTGTGTTACCAGAAGGTGTGCCTTCCGTATAGGTATACGGGAGGGCTTGGGAGCAGCAGTAAGGGGTGGATCTATAGTAGATTCTAGGGGGTAACCGTATCGAATAGTACGGATTACCCACGGATCCATCCCCAGTTTTTGCCAATTCCGCCAAAATCCTTGAAGTCGTCCCCCGACCGGGAGACTGGATTTCGGCGGGACCGGAAGTTGAGGCAATTCGTGGTCCCGCCATGTCATGAGATTGACATGGCCCGAATCGTCACCGGCCCTGCTGCTTTTTGCCACGACCTTTCCCTTTACCTTTATAGTTGGGATTGGTCTGGCCTTGCTGTTGTGGCATGCGACCCGCCGCTTGAGACTTCCCTTTTGGACCGGAAGCGGAAGTAGTCGGCCTAGGTTGCTTGGCTGGTGGACCGGAAGTGTCCGTAGAAATACGTTTTCCTGTCCCCATACCACCCGCTCTAGGCGGAGGATTAGGCTTAGCCTTCTCCACCGTATCCCTTAGAGACGGTATAATGCCATTAAACAACAGCGAAGATGCTGGCGATTGCTCCTTCAAGTACGAATGACTATATCAGGAGCATGGTTGACAACGGAAGACAAGTAAGCTTGTCGTCTCAGATGAACAACCATCGCAGCATTGAACGCGGCTAAAGCCATTGCATCAGCATTAGCTTTAGCAACCACGTTCTGAAGATCCGCCAGTAATTGTAGCTCAGGACTACTACTGGCTGCTAACTGCGAACGCGACAACCTGCTCAACACAGTGGATATGGCCGTTAGAAACCAGTCCATGTGAGAGGCTATGGCTACCCCCTGCCGCGCAGCTTCTTCCATAGTAGAAGACTGCTTATCAGTTAGCGGGATCAAGACCTTGGAAGGGACCTTGTTGCCTTACATATGTCGGCAAGATCAGGTTCCGGTTCCGCGGCCTTAAAGTCATATGCCGAATCATGAATTCCGTACGCTCTAGACGTGGGCTTCTCCACCGGAAGTGGTGCCGAAGCGGAAGCCGGTCTAAAGAGTGCACGTTTTCCCGTTCTTGTAATACGTTCCTGCATTGTTTTAGGCTGGGCTAAAACCGTATCAAGAACGGAACATAAACCATGAATGGCATCTGACGCAGGAAGTGACGACGTCTGCATGGTAGTTGTCGACGGAGCCTCTGCCATAGTATGTAGGCGAGAGGATGTCGGCGGTGGGGGTCGTGACATATTAGGGTACAACTCGTACAGAGCTTCTAGTACCTCTGAATATGAACGTCTCTCCGGATCATGATCACTGTCATTATCCTCAATGGATTGACGTTGCGCGACCCCCTGACGTCTCATCGATGGGTCAGTAGACAAATCAATCGGATCAGACGATACTACCGGAAGCTGTGTCGGAACCGGGGATGGAACCTGAACAGTACCGGAAGCGGAAGTCAAGAGTCGCCGGAACTGATCTAGTTCAGCTGCCTGTTGTTCCATTCTTTGCAGAATAACAGCAGACAGAGAACCATCAATAACCGGAACTCCCGTATTGATTTGTGGACTATTAGAGACCCGCCTATAAGGGGATGCAATAGGCCTAGCCCACTGCATTTCCGGACGAACCGGAAGTCTCAACCCACCGGGGTTTGTCACAACAGGCCTCCTTATAGTGGGACCGGAAGGACGAAAGTCCTAACCGGAATCCCGGAGTTAACCATACCGGAACCCGCAGGCGACCGGAATTGGCTGACAGGAAGTTGATAATGAGCCCTATATGGGTTTATGACACCCGACCCAGAACCATTCTCAGTCATACCCTGTTGTGACTGGAACAATGCCGTATTGTTTCTATTAACACTCTGAGGTATTAAGTGTGAAACTGGCATTGTTCCTGCAGAACAATGACCTCGATCCCCTGCGTTTGTCAACCCAGAGGTGTTCAATTGCAAGGGATTTAATCCTACCCGGCCTTGCGTGATAACTCCCGTGACTGGGGTATTACGTAAGGTCGTGGAGTTTACTCCTGGTAAGACCATGGATACATTGTCTCTATATCCACCAGAGGTATTGTCTGCTGTGCTGAAATTAACTATACCTGGTATTATACCATAGTTATTTACAGCACCACTTACCATGCCTAAGGCTGCCCCTGGAGCAACAGGGAGTGTCGAAATTGGTTGACGACCAATAAACGACACCTGGGAATTATTAGATATCGGGGTATTCCCAGCGGGAGTCCCCCCAGTGATATCATTCCCAACAGCACATACGGGCGTACTTACAACGTCACCAGTGTTTATGCCCGGAGTCAAAGTGGTCCTCATCTCGTTCGTCTCGATTTCCATGGGGGACACACTTTCGGGAAGATCCAGTTCCACTGTGACCTCGGCTGACTCTCCCGTACCTTCATCTAGGACGGACCCCATTACTTTTACCTGTTTCTTCCTTTTACCTGTGGACAGATCAGAAACAAAAGTACTAGTGCTTGGCGCAATACCTTTATCTAATAAAGAACGTAAAGGGCCCATCCAAGGACTGCCAATCGATGCAGGCTTCTTCGCCGTCCCATTTTCAATAAAATGAGAGGGCGGAGTCATGATATTAGTCTCCGACATTAAACCAGGGGGAAGGGAACCCGCACGAGACCCGGTCATTAAATCTTGAAATAAATCATCGGGCCATTGTTGACACTCCTGACATCTATGGGTACAATCACAAGCAATATTGCCTCAACACGCAAGACAAACAGAATGTAAGTCGGTCGTTGATTTAGACTTCCCACAGACGGAACAGAACATAGAGGCCATTATTTTATCGACAGATATACACAAGAATACTTCCCAACTTGATCTTTCGTTGTTTGTAGACTTGTAGATGATGTTATCACTCGTTGTAAACGTAAAATCCTTCCGTAATACGCTGGAGCTTTACACACGATCTTTACAGTAGCTAGCTAAGTAAAGAAGTGAAGATCTATTGTGATTGAGTGCTGGCGTGGGTGATTAGGCGGGAAATGAACTGTGCTATTGTTTTAATTTCTTCACTTGTTAATCCGTGTTTGCACACGAACGCATATGTCAGTAAGGTCAGTTTCACTGTGTAAAAAATACAGATTTGCGAATCTACGCTAAATATACAATATATTAACTTTCCCTGAAGTGCGAATCTATGCAATTTAGATGAGATAGTGCTAATTAGACAATATATTGTCTTCTCTGCCATCTCGACGAGGTAAACACATTTGCGAATCTACGCTAAATAGACAATATATTAACTCTCCCTGATGTGACAATAAAGTGAATGACAAATCGATTTGCGAATCTACGCTAAGTAGACGATATATTACCTTACCATGCAGTGCGAATCTATGCAATTTAGATGAGATTATCAAAGTGCTAATTAGACAATATATTGTCTTCTGTGAAATTTCGCCGAAGTTAAAACACATTTGCGAATCTACGCTAAATAGACAATATATTAACTTTCCATGAAGTGCGAATCTATGCAATTTAAATGAGATTATCAAAGTGCTATTTAGACAATATATTGTCTTCTCTGCAATCTCGACGAGGTAAAACCGATTTGCGAATCTACGCTAAATATACAATATATTAACTTTCCCTGAAGTGCGAATCTATGCAATTTAGATGAGATCATCAAAGTGCTAATTAGACAATATATTGTCTTCTCTGCAATCTCGTCGAGGTAAAACAGAATTGCGAATCTACGCTAAATATGCAATATATTAACTTTCCATGAAGTGCGAATCTATGCAATTTAGATGAGATTATCAAAGTGCTAATTAGACAATATATTGTCTTCTCTGCCTCTCGACGAGGTAAAACAGAATTGCGAATCTACGCTAAATTGACAATATATTAACTCTCCGTGAAGTGCGAATCTATGCAATTTAGATGAGATTATCAAAGTGCTAATTAGACAATATATTGCCTTCTCTGCCATCTCGACGAGGTAAACACATTTGAGAATCTACGCTAAATAGACAATATATTAACTCTCCCTTATGTGACAATAAAGTGAATGACAAAACAGAATTGCGAATCTACGCTAAATTGACAATATATTAACTCTCCATGAAGTGCGAATCTTTGCAATTTAGATGAGATTATCAAAGTGCTAATTAGACAATATATTGTCTTCTCTGCCATCTCCACGAGGTAAACACATTTGCGAATCTACGCTAAATAGACAATATATTAACTCTCCGTGAAGTGCGAATCTATGCAATTTAGATGAGATTATCAAAGTGCTAACTAGACAATATATTGCCTTCTCTGCCATCTCGACGAGGTAAACACATTTGAGAATCTACGCTAAATAGACAATATATTAACTCTCCCTGATGTGACAATAAAGTGAATGACAAATCGATTTGCGAATCTACGCTAAATAGACGATATATTACCTTACCATGCAGTGCGAATCTATGCAATTTAGATGAGATTATCAAAGTGCTAATTAGACAATATATTGTCTTCTGTGAAATTTCGCCGAAGTTAAAACACATTTGCGAATCTACGCTAAATAGACAATATATTAACTTTCCATGAAGTGCGAATATATGCAATTTAGATGAGATTATCAAAGTGCTATTTAGACAATATATTGTCTTCTCTGCAATCTCGACAAGGTAAAACCGATTTGCGAATCTACGCTAAATATACAATATATTAACTTTCCCTGAAGTACGAATCTATACAATTTAGATGAGATTATCAAAGTGCTAATTAGACAATATATTGTCTTCTCTGCAATCTCGTCGAGGTAAAACAGATTTGCGAATCTACGCTAAATATACAATATATTAACTTTCCATGAAGTGCGAATCTATGCAATTTAGATGAGATTATCAAAGTGCTAATTAGACAATATATTGTCTTCTCTGCCTCTCGACGAGGTAAAACAGAATTGCGAATCTACGCTAAATTGACAATATATTAACTCTCCATGAGGTGCGAATCTTTGCAATTTAGATGAGATTATCAAAGTGCTAATTAGACAATATATTGTCTTCTCTGCCATCTCCACGAGGTAAACACATTTGCGAATCTACGCTAAATAGACAATATATTAACTCTCCGCGAAGTGCGAATCTATGCAATTTAGATGAGATTATCAAAGTGCTAATTAGACAATATATTGCCTTCTCTGCCATCTCGACGAGGTAAACACATTTGAGAATCTACGCTAAATAGACAATATATTAACTCTCCCTGATGCGACAATAAAGTGAATGACAAATCGATTTGCGAATCTACGCTAAATAGACGATATATTACCTTACCATGCAGTGCGAATCTATGCAATTTAGATGAGATTATCAAAGTGCTAATTAGACAATATATTGTCTTCTGTGAAATTTCGCCAAAGTTAAAGCACATTTGCGAATCTACGCTAAATAGACAATATATTAACTTTCCATGAAGTGCGAATCTATGCAATTTAGATGAGATTATCAAAGTGCTATTTAGACAATATATTGTCTTCTCTGCCATCTCCACGAGGTAAACACATTTGCGAATCTACGCTAAATAGACAATATATTAACTCTCCGTGAAGTGCGAATCTATCCAATTTAGATGAGATTATCAAAGTGCTAATTAGACAATATATTGCCTTCTCTGCCATCTCGACGAGGTAAACACATTTGAGAATCTACGCTAAATAGACAATATATTAACTCTCCCTTATGTGACAATAAAGTGAATGGCAAAACAGAATTGCGAATCTACGCTAAATTGACAATATATTAACTCTCCATGAAGTGCGAATCTTTGCAATTAGATGAGATTATCAAAGCGCTAATTAGACAATATATTGTCTTCTCTGCCATCTCCACGAGGTAAACACATTTGCGAATCTACGCTAAATAGACAATATATTAACTCTCCGTGAAGTGCGAATCTATGCAATTTAGATGAGATTATCAAAGTGCTAATTAGACAATATATTGCCTTCTCTGCCATCTCGACGAGGTAAACACATTTGAGAAACTACGCTAAATAGACAATATATTAACTCTCCCTGATGTGACAATAAAGTGAATGACAAATCGATTTGCGAATCTACGCTAAATAGACGATATATTACCTTACCATGCAGTGCGAATCTATGCAATTTAGATGAGATTAACAAAGTGCTAATTAGACAATATATTGTGTTCTGGGAAATTTCGCCGAAGTTAAAACACATTTGCGAATCTACGCTAAATAGACAATATATTAACTTTCCATGAAGTGCGAATCTATGCAATTTAGATGAGATTATCAAAGTGCTATTTAGACAATATTTTGTATTCTCTGCAATCTCGACGAGGTAAAACAAATTTGCGAATCTACGCTAATATACAATATATTAACTTTCCCGGAAGTGCGAATCTATGCAATTTAGATGAGATTATCAAAGTGCTAATAAGACAATATATTGTCTTCACTGTAATCTCGACGAAGTAAAACAGATTTCCGAATCTACGCTAAATATACAATATATTAACTTTCCATGAAGTGCGAATCTATGCAATTTAGATGAGATTATCAAAGTGCTATTTAGACAATATATTGTGTTCTCTGCCATCTCGACGAGGTAAAACAGAATTGCGAATCTACGCTAAATTGACAATATATTAACTCTCCATGAAGTGCGAATCTTTGCAATTTAGATGAGATTATCAAAGTGCTAATTAGACAATATATTGTCTTCTCTGCCATCTCCACGAGGTAAACACATTTGCGAATCTACGCTAAATAGACAATATATTAACTTTCCGTGAAGTGCGAATCTATGCAATTTAGATGAGATTATCAAAGTGCTAATTAGACAATATATTGCCTTCTCTGCCATCTCGACGAGGTAAACACATTTGAGAATCTACGCTAAATAGACAATATATTAACTCTCCCTGATGTGACAATAAAGTGAATGACAAATCGATTTGCGAATCTACGCTAAATAGACGATATATTACCTTACCTTGCAGTGCGAATCTATGCAATTTAGATGAGATTATCAAAGTGCTAATTAGACAATATATTGTCTCTGTGAAATTTCGCCGAAGTTAAAGCACATTTGCGAATCTACGCTAAATAGACAATATATTAACTTTCCATGAAGTGCGAATCTATGCAATTTAGATGAGATTATCAAAGTGCTATTTAGACAATATATTATCTTCTCTGCAATCTCGACGAGGTAAAACCGATTTGCGAATCTACGCTAAATATACAATATATTAACTTTCCCTGAAGTGCGAATCTATGCAATTTAGATGAGATTATCAAAGTGCTAATTAGACAATATATTGTCTTCTCTGCAATCTCGTCGAGTAAAACACATGTGCGAATCTACGCTAAATATACAATATATTAACTTCCATGAAGTGCGAATCTATGCAATTTAGATGAGATTATCAAAGTGCTAATTAGACAATATATTGTCTTCTCTGAAATTTCGCCGAGGTAAAACACATTTGCGAATCTACGCTAAATAGACAATATATTAACTTTCCATGAAGTGCGAATCTATGCAATTTAGATGAGATTATCAAAGTGCTAATTAGACAATATATTGTCTTCTCTGCAATCTCGACGAGGTAAACACATTTGCGAATCTACGCTAAATAGACAATATATTAACTCTCCGTGAAGTGCGAATCTATGCAATTTAGATGAGATTATCAAAGTGCTAATTAGACAATATATTGCCTTCTCTGCCATCTCGACGAGGTAAACACATTTGAGAATCTACGCTAAATAGACAATATATTAACTCTCCCTTATGTGACAATAAAGTGAATGACAAAACAGAATTGCGAATCTACGCTAAATTGACAATATATTGACTCTCCATGAAGTGCGAATCTTTGCAATTTAGATGAGATTATCAAAGTGCTAATTAGACAATATATTGTCTTCTCTGCCATCTCCACGAGGTAAACACATTTGCGAATCTACGCTAAATAGACAATATATTAACTCTCCGTGAAGTGCGAATCTATGAAATTTAGATGAGATTATCAAAGTGCTAATTAGACAATATATTGCCTTCTCTGCCATCTCGACGAGGTAAACACATTTGAGAATCTACGCTAAATAGACAATATATTAACTCTCCCTGATGTGACAATAAAGTGAATGACAAATCGATTTGCGAATCTACGCTAAATAGACGATATATTACCTTACCTTGCAGTGCGAATCTATGCAATTTAGATGAGATTATCAAAGTGCTAATTAGACAATATATTGTCTTCTGGGAAATTTCGCCGAAGTTAAAACACATTTGCGAATCTACGCTAAATAGACAATATATTAACTTTCCATGAAGTGCGAATCTATGCAATTTAGATGAGATTATCAAAGTGCTATTTAGACAATATATTGTCTTCTCTGCAATCTCGACGAGGTAAAACCGATTTGCGAATCTACGCTAAATATACAATATATTAACTTTCCCTGAAGTGCGAATCTATGCAATTTAGATGAGATTATCAAAGTGCTAATTAGACAATATATTGTCTTCTCTGCAATCTCGTCGAGGTAAAATAGATTTGCGAATCTACGCTAAATATACAATATATTAACTTTCCATGAAGTGCGAATCTATGCAATTTAGATGAGATTATCAAAGTGCTAATTAGACAATATATTGTCTTCTCTGCCATCTCGACGAAGTAAAACAGAATTGCGAATCTACGCTAAATTGACAATATATTAACTCTCCATCAAGTGCGAATCTATGCAATTTAGATGAGATTATCAAAGTGCTAATTAGACAATATATTGTCTTCTCTGTCATCTCCACGAGGTAAACACATTTGCGAATCTACGCTAAATAGACAATATATTAACTCTCCGTGAAGTGCGAATCTATGCAATTTAGATGAGATTATCAAAGTGCTAATTAGACAATATATTGCCTTCTCTGCCATCTCGACGAGGTAACACATTTGAGAATCTACGCTAAATAGACAATATATTAACTCTCCCTGATGTGACAATAAAGTGAATGACAAATCGATTTGCGAATCTACGCTAAATAGACGATATATTACCTTACCATGCAGTGCGAATCTATGCAATTTAGATGAGATTATCAAAGTGCTAATTAGACAATATATTGTCTTCTGTGAAATTTCGCCGAAGTTAAAGCACATTTGCGAATCTACGCTAAATAGACAATATATTAACTTTCCATGAAGTGCGAATCTATGCAATTTAGATGAGATTATCAAAGTGCTAATTAGACAATATATTGTCTTCTCTGCAATCTCGCCGAGGTAAAACACATTTGCGAATCTACGCTAAATAGACAATATATTAACTTTCCCTGAAGTGCAAATCTATGCAATTTAGATGAGATTATCAAAGTGCTAATTAGACAATATATTGTCTTCTCTGCAATCTCGATGAAGTAAAACAGATTTGCGAATCTACGCTAAATATACAATATATTAACTTTCCATGAAGTGCGAATCTATGCAATTTAGATGAGATTATCAAAGTGCTAATTAGACAATATATTGTCTTCTCTGCCTCTCGACGAGGTAAAACAGAATTGCGAATCTACGCTAAATTGACAATATATTAACTCTCCATGAAGTGCGAATCTTTGCAATTTAGATGAGATTATCAAAGTGCTAATTAGAAAATATATTGTCTTCTCTGCCATCTCCACGAGGTAAACACATTTGCGAATCTACGCTAAATAGACAATATATTAACTCTCCGTGAAGTGCGAATCTATGCAATTTAGATGAGATTATCAAAGTGCTAATCAGACAATATATTGCCTTCTCTGCCATCTCGACGAGGTAAACACATTTGAGAATCTACGCTAAATAGACCATATATTAACTCTCCCTTATGTGACAATAAAGTGAATGACAAATCGATTTGCGAATCTACGCTAAATAGACGATATATTACCTTACCATGCAGTGCGAATCTATGGAATTTAGATGAGATTATCAAAGTGCTAATTAGACAATATATTGTCTTCTCTGAAATTTCGCCGAAGTTAAAACACATTTGCGAATCTACGCTAAATAGACAATATATTAATTTTCCATGAAGTGCGAATCTATGCAATTTAGATGAGATTATCAAAGTGCTATTTAGACAATATATTGTCTTCTCTGCAATCTCGACGAGGTAAAACAGATTTGCGAATCTACGCTAAATATACAATATCTTAACTTTCCCTGAAGTGCGAATCTATGCAATTTAGATGAGATTATCAAAGTGCTAATTAGACAATATATTGTCTTCTCTGCAATCTCGACGAGGTAAAACAGAATTGCGAATCTACGCTAAATATACAATATATTAACTTTCCATGAAGTGCGAATCTATGCAATTTAGATGAGATTATCAAAGTGCTAATTAGACAATATATTGTCTGCTCTGCCATCTCCACGAGGTAAACACATTTGCGAATCTACGCTAAATTGACAATATATTGACTCTCCCTCATGTGACAATAAAGTGAATGACAAATCCATTTGCGAATCTACGCTAAATAGACGATATATTACCTTTCCATGCAGTGCGAATCTATGCAATTTAGATGATAATTAGAAGAATTATATCGCCTTTAAACCCCGGCACCAAAGATTAGCAAAATATCTGCACTATATTGTCACCAGTGCTATTTAGCACCATGTTAAAAGATAGGGGAGAATGGAAAATATCAAGGAAAAAGCCAATTGCGCACCTAACTCCTCATGGTGGAGTTCTGTGCTATTTGCACAGTTAGTCTGGCCGCAATAAGCTCTTGTATATTACTTCATATCCTTTGCTTTATACTGGTGTCAGTTTTATTGAGTTCTGGTCAACAACTTTTCAATTGCCAGTCTCAAAAAACATCGTTTGCAGTCATCCATCACAGAGAGCACATGGTTATACAAATTCACCAAATTGCGGATTTGAGAAAGATCCGGAAGCGGACTTTGAGAAAAATCAGTGAGCAGACTTTGCAAATAGTTTCTGTAGTCAGTGTTTTTACTTTAATTTGTTATTTATCAATCTAAAATGTCAATTATCATCTGCTACAAAAGGAACCATAACTTAAGAAATACGAAGCTGCGCATCTGAAAACCCCTCGGCTCTGGGTGCCAGCCATTCATAATGTATTCAATTTAAAACAAGACTTCAGGAACACCAAGCAGTCAAGTAACAAATATACAGATTATGAAAAATTTTGCCATTAGAAATGGCCTCAAACGTTTCCGTCCAATCAGAGAAACCGGTATTCATTACATAAGTCTGTTGATGCATCGACGATGTATACCAAATTTTACATTGAACATTTGAAAATTATCTGAGATAAGAGATCCCTAATGATTTCGCATAAATTAAAGATGGCCGCCCATCCTTCCCACCACTCAGAGAAACTGATGTGGTTATTCATTGCAAGTCTCTTGATACATAGATTCTGTATACCAAGTTTCATATAGAACACTGAAATGGTATCAAAGATAAACATCATTAAAGATTTTGCATAAATTAAAGATGGCCACCAAGGTTTCCGCCCAAGCAGAAAAACCAGAACTGTCTATTGATACATCGATGATGTATACCAAATTTTACATTGAGCACTTGAACCGTATCAGAGATATAGATCATTAATGATTTCGCATAAATTAAAAATGGCCGCCCATCCTTCCCGCCACTCAGAGGAACCGATGTGGTTATTCATTGCAAGTCTCTTGATACATCGATGCTGGATACCAAGTTTCATATAGAACACTGAAATGGTATCAAAGATATATATCATTGAAGATTTTGCATAAATTAAAGATGGCCGCCAAGGTTCCGCCCAATCAGAAACGCCAGAACTGTCATTTATCGTAAGTCTATTGATGCTTCGATGATATATACCAAATTTTACATCGAGCACTCGAACAGTATCAGAGATAGAGATCATTAATGATCTCTATCTCTGATACTGTTCGAGTGCTCGATGTAAAATTTGGTATATATCAACGATGCATCAATAGACTTACGATAAATGACAGTTCTGGCATTTCTGATCGGGCGGAAACCTTGGTGGCCATCTTTAATTTATGCAAAATCTTTAAAGAGGTAGTAGCGTGATTTTAGTTGTTCGGGTAAACTGAACAGCATGATCACTTGCAACATTTGCCAAAAGATTTTCAAGTATTGAAATCTCGTATTTCATATAGGGATCAATATTGTCAGATTCTTCAATTCGGTCTAGTGAACAACATGAAAATGGGAAATGACTGAGATGATGTCGGATAACGTGATCAGGTATCCATGACGTCACATTAGAAGCCGTCACAGTGCGATAAAAGTTCTAAGATCGAGTATGACGTTGCAAAGCATCACGCTCGGAATGCCAGTGCGCGTTTTCTGACGTCATCTCAGGCACTGGACCCAAGTGCAGGTGCTGTTACGTTTTTCAGAGAATGTCAGAAGTGTGATTTCAATGCCCGTGATATTAAAAAATGAGGTCACAGAAACACGTTCACCATAGTTGCTTTCAACTACTGAATAACTTTTATCGAAATATGTTATTTGCTGAATATTTTTTAAATGACGCTTTTACCTCTTTAAAGATGGCCGCCAAGGTTTTTTACCGAATCAGGGAAACTGGTTTGGTCATTCCTTTGAAGTTTCTTGATGCATCGATGATCTATACCAAGTTTCACACTGAACAGAGAAATGGTACCTAAGATACACAAGATTAATGATTTCGCATAAATTAAATATGGCCGCCAAAGTTTCGAACCAATCAGGTCCAGATTCAATAGGGTTCTAGGTCATGAGCATATGGATGTGCAGTGCAAGTTTGGGGTGCCTAGGGTAAGTCGTTCTAAAGATATCTTGGTAACAAGAAAGCTGTGATGGTTTCGCATAAATTAAAGATGGCCGCCAAAGTTTCTAACCAATCAGGTCCAGATTCAATAGGGTTCTGGGCCACAAGCATACGGATGTGCACTGCAAGTTTGGTGTGCCTAGGGTAAGTCGTTCTGAAGATATCTTGGTAACGAGAAAGGTGTGACGGACGGACGGACAGACGTACATGACGACAATACCCTTCGGCCAAATTTTGGCCGAGGGGTAAAACCTAATAAACACAGAGCTACAAAAGTGATGTATTTTCATTTTACCGATAATAAGAAAATGTTTTCCTGGCTCCTGGAGTCTTAATTTGGCAGTATAATTGGGAGTCACTCGCCTAAACATTTTCCAAGGAGAGTGACGGTCACTCGCCCATACTCGCCTTACAGCTTTTTGAGGTGAGTGATGAATAGCTCTCCTGCATTTTCCTCACGGCCAGCACTGGATATGATAAACCAATTCAACCTCAGCAGTTTCTGATAACATTGATATGATAAACCAATTCAACCTCAGCAGTTTCTGATAACATTGATATGATAAACCAATCCAACCTCAGCAGTTTCTGATAACATTGATATGATAAACCAATTCAACCTCAGCAGTTTCTGATAACATTGATATGATAAACCAATTCAACCTCAGCAGTTTCTGATAACATTGATATGATAAACCAATTCAACCTCAGCAGTTTCTGATAACATTGATATGATAAACCAATTCAACCTCAGCAGTTTCTGATAACCTCAGCAGTTTCTGATAACATTGATATGATAAACCAATCCAACCTCAGCAGTTTCTGATAACATTGATATGATAAACCAATCCAACCTCAGCAGTTTCTGATAACATTGATATGATAAACCAATCCAACCTCAGCAGTTTCTGATAACATTGATATGATAAACCAATTCAACCTCAGCAGTTTCTGATAACATTGATATGATAAACCAATTCAACCTCAGCAGTTTCTGATAACATTGATATGATAAACCAATTCAACCTCAGCAGTTTTTGATAACATTGATATGATAAACCAATTCAACCTCAGCAGTTTCTGATAACATTGATATGATAAACCAATTCAACCACAGCAGTTCCTGATAACATTGATATGATAAACCAATTCAACCTCAGCAGTTTCTGATAACATTGATATGATAAACCAATTCAACCTCAGCAGTTTCTGATAACATTGATATGATAAACCAATTCAACCTCAGCAGTTTCTGATAACAACATAATGGTATTTCACCTATTTGTATATTTTTAATGCCTAAATTATCAAATCATTAGGTTATATGTAATTTGAGGTTTTGTTTCTTTGCTTTGTGGGACTTATTCAACATGTTCAATATGGCAGTGTACTGTATATAATTAGAGTTGTCATTGTGTGCATCTCTTGTATTGTCAGCGTTTTTCTTCTTTTTGGAATAACTGTTGGTGTTCATGCAAACTTTTTTATCTTTTCGTTTTATAGTCAACCCATTCATGTTAGCCATTCTGTCTGACAAGGAAATCCAGCTGCCTGAGAACCAATCAATCAGGGAGGCTTTTGTGGCTTACCTTGAGTTTTCCTGTGATTTCTTTCACCTGTGCACTATCAGTCCAACTGTAACTGATGAATACATGTGCTTTACTTGCATTCCCTGACCTCGGCCCTGTAATCAAAACATTTAACGTGGCTATAAACAACTATTTTAAAGGTTCTCTACTGAAAGGTCCCCACATCCCATAATTTTATGAAGCTAAATTGTTGTAAGAGGTTATATTTGACATTTAATAGTGGTTTAGAGTTAATGGGATGGTCGAAGTTTAAAAAACACACACTTGACACCCTCCATTGCCACACCTGTTTGAAAATGGCGAAGACTTTTGACCTGTTGACCCATGAGGTCCAAGTCTGATTATGATTGTTCGTAGTGTGCAGACATAGCTATAAATGTTCTAGGTGACATTAGTGTGCAGTCATAGCTATAAATGTTCTAGGCGACATTAGTGTGCAGTCATAGCTATAAATGTTCTAGGTGACATTAGTGTGCAGTCATAGCTATAAATGTTCTAGGCGACATTAGTGTGCAGTCATAGCTATAAATGTTCTAGGCGACATTTCCATTGTAATGCCAATGACATCACAAAGCTAAAACATAGTGTCTTTGTTGACGTCACGATGTCATCGTCATACCCAATTGTTGTGCAACATATGTCACAATAGGATGTCCAACACAACACACCAGTCTATATTATACTACATGATCATAATAAGACACTGACGTCACGGGTCAGAGGTTATGGCTTCAATACATTTTTCACTACATCTGTTTCACTAAGTTTTAAAATCTGATTTTATGTCATTTTTTATAGAACTTGTTCCTTACACAGCTTCTCTGTATGATTTCATGTAAAGTGTGCTGGGGCCGGGTATTTGATAGAACCTTTAATTATTTTACCAGACAAAAACCTACCCACCAAGCAAGATCTGTTACCAGTATGTATAATGCATCAGAGCTTAAAGGGGCAATAGGACCAACATGGATGACTAACCAAATCTTTTGGCAATTTCTTCCCAATGACTTGGAGTTTATGGTCATGAAAATTCTCTCAATCTGGACATGAATAAGCCATTGAAAGAAGAAATATGAAGAAAATAATTTTGTATTTACAATTATTTTGTACATTAACACATATCTAAGTTAATTCTAATCAATTGGGCTTAACCCAGTTAAGAACTCCGAACGCAGTGTCAAATTGATATACAAGTGTCAAAACAGAATGCATGTGCAACATGAATTTGACCATAAATCAAGGTCAGTCATATTCGATAGATGTCTAGTTTATTGTATGGATTTGAAAAATGCAGGGAAAACTACATGTACTGTAATAATGAGAAACTGACGTTAGAAATATGAGTGAAGGTCAGTTATCTGGAACATTACCAAATGCAGAGCTAGTATTAACTTGGAAATCCATCAATATATATTATAATAAAATGTAATAATAGGTGAAGGTCAGTAAACTCAGACCTTGTAGGCTTTATCTCCAGTTATATATCTAAATGTATTTGGATCCGACCTATAACTCATTCAACAGATATAGCAACCAGAATTTGACCTTTCAAAAGAAGTGAAGGTCAGTCATTATCAATAGGCTTCTGACCCATCAGCAGCTACAACTGTTCAACTGTACAACTGTTCAACTGTACAACTGTTCAACTGTACAACTGTACAACTGTTCAACTGTACAACTGTTCAACTGTACAACTGTTCAACTGTACAACTGTTCAACTGTACAACTGTACAACTGTTCAACTGTACAACTGTACAACTGTTCAACTGTACAACTGTTCAACTGTTCAACTGTACAACTGTTCAACTGTACAACTGTTCAACTGTACAACTGTACAACTGTTCAACTGTACAACTGTACAACTGTTCAACTGTTCAACTGTACAACTGTACAACTGTTCAACTGTACAACTGTTCAACTGTACAACTGTACAACTGTTCAACTGTACAACTGTTCAACTGTTCAACTGTACAACTGTACAACTGTACAACTGTTCAACTGTTCAACTGTACAACTGTACAACTGTTCAACTGTACAACTGTTCAACTGTACAACTGTACAACTGTTCAACTGTACAACTGTTCAACTGTACAACTGTACAACTGTTCAACTGTACAACTGTACAACTGTTCAACTGTACAACTGTACAACTGTTCAACTGTACAACTGTACAACTGTTCAACTGTACAACTGTACAACTGTTCAACTGTACAACTGTTCAACTGTACAACTGTTCAACTGTACAACTGTTCAACTGTTCAACTGTACAACTGTTCAACTGTACAACTGTTCAACTGTACAACTGTTCAACTGTACAACTGTTCAACTGTACAACTGTACAACTGTTCAACTGTACAACTGTTCAACTGTACAACTGTTCAACTGTACAACTGTACAACTGTACAACTGTTCAACTGTACAACTGTTCAACTGTACAACTGTTCAACTGTACAACTGTTCAACTGTACAACTGTTCAACTGTACAACTGTACAACTGTTCAACTGTACAACTGTACAACTGTTCAACTGTACAACTGTTCAACTGTACAACCGTACAACTGTTCAAACTGTACTGTACAACTGTACAACTGTTCAACTGTACAACTGTACAACTGTTCAACTGTACAACTGTACAACTGTTCAACTGTACAACTGTTCAACTGTACAACTGTTCAACTGTACAACTGTACAACTGTTCAACTGTACAACTGTCAACTGTTCAACTGTACAACTGTTCAACTGTTCAACTGTACAACTGTGTACAACTGTTCAACTGTACAACTGTACAACTGTACAACTGTTCAACTGTACAACTGTTCAACTGTACAACTGTACAACTGTTCAACTGTACAACTGTTCAACTGTACAACTGTTCAACTGTACAACTGTACAACTGTTCAACTGTACAACTGTACAACTGTTCAACTGTACAACTGTACAACTGTTCAACTGTACAACTGTACAACTGTACAACTGTTCAACTGTACAACTGTACAACTGTTCAACTGTCCAACTGTTCAACTGTACAACTGTTCAACTGTACAACTGTTCAACTGTTGCATGAATTTGGAGAGCCTGGCTATCGTTCTTCAAGATGTATCATGTTCATATCGAAAATGGACAGACAGACGACAATACCTCTTCATCCGAATTTGGCCCGAGAGGTACATGTATGTATCCTCTGAGCAAGTGGCTCACAGTGATAATATAGGAGAAAATATAGGAGTAAATTCGCCAAAATGTATGAGAAATATAAGAATTTTCTAAATATAGATGCACATTTCTGCTTCTGTGAAATCTAATGGTGATTTGTGAATATAAGAAGTATCAAATTTGTGGGATATCGGTTGATCGGTTGATTGGTTGATTGTCACATGGTATTATTTTCATTATTATACAATTTGACTGATGTTTGTCCTTTTCAAATCTGATAGAAATATTGATCTGTCTAAAATCTGATTGGGGGGGGGGGGGAGTACAGGCACATCAGTCTTCACCATAATATTGACATGGAAACATGGACATGTCCATTAATCTGTCAGTTCTGTTATGTAATAGACTGATGGGTTATATTGCAGGTTATCAGGTGGAAATCAATCAAAGGCTGTTAAAGGACTGAAGAAGGTTACAACTAGGACGTGTATATACATGTACATACTGGACGGGTTGTCTGCCTCTTCTCGAATCACCCACAGAGCACCAATTGAACACTTGGAGATATTTGTATCAGGACTCTCCTGTAGTTTCTCCAGAAGTTCCATGAGCTCAGCCTTTTCAAGGATTTTCTGCCGGACACCTTTGTCAAAGGACAATGTCCAGAGAGCACGAGCGGAGATTGCCTGCTCCCGTTCATCTGTATGTTTTAACATGGAGGAGAAACTTTCGAGTGCACCCTCTTCTGCAATCTGGGAATATAAACAGAAATAACACAAAAACTACATATATTTACCGCATATGAAACATTTATATTGGCTGCATATCAAATTATCACTTGTTTTTGTACACTTACTGTGTACTGTGTCGGACTCGTACATTATTTGTTCATTATTTGCACTGAAAAATTATTTTCCACTATATGCATTCCTTGTTCCACATGGAATCACTTAGTAAGAATTCAAAATAACACAGTTCTCTCCCCTCTAGCCAAGCACATGCTCACACTCATACTTCCTTCTTGTTTTATTACTAGTAGATCAAGGAGGCCATTTTGTTCAGGTCCGTGGAAATCCATCAATTACTAGTGAAATCAATACAGTTGGATTGCGAGATTGGCTACTTCAACCCTGTTGAGGCCTGGACTCTCAAGTCATTCACTAACAAATATCAACTCAGTGAAGGTCGGTCTGTCTAACTTTCTCCAATGTACTTCTGGTTTCTCTTGTGGCCCTTCTTGTCCCCCTGCCGAGACGTTAATGACTGCGAGCCTTATGAGCCACCAGAGATTGAGTTTCCCGCAACAACGCCAGATGGGTACATTTATGTATTCAGGTACCTATAATATGCCAAGTTATTTACCTGCCTCTGAGACGCAGTATCAAGACTCTTCTCAAGTAGGTCAAATTTCGAGGCATCCAGTTGCGAAAATGATTCGGCCCTTGCATGGTTTAGCTCAATTGGGCAATTCCAGCGTGACTCGGGTCACATTCAGAGCCCCAAGAGCAAATTCAATTTGCTCAGATTTTAATATAAATGACATGTAATAACCCACATCCAGCAGTTATTTACTTCAAGGTAAGACCTAACCAAATACACAAATTGTCTAAGTTCAAATTGTAACTTTCATGTACAAAAGCAAGAGCGTGACTCAGGTTACGAAAAAAAGACATGACCTTCCAACCACTATAGTTCAAATGAGATTTCTCTTCAAATTAATTATGTGAGAGAATTCACCAAGCTTTCATTAAAGAAAGTACATTCATAGCAAAATATATGTGTAATACTGAACCTGATATATAAGAGTAACAGGGAGATAATTAAAGAAAATCATGTGACTCCAGGGGCAGATATAGGCCTTATTTTATACCGTTATACGGCACCCAAAATAAACGAAGTCTAAAAACACCCAAATTAAGAAACGAAAAACGCCCAAATTATGACGAAAAAATTCAGGTATTTTAGTTTATTATGCAGCAAATTTACGTTTTGTATTTAATTTTGAGATGGTTTACTCACGTTTGCATTTGTCACTTCAAAAATGAAGCGGCGAAATCAAGACGTAAATTGCCAACGCGAGCCGCCATGTTATATTCACCAACCCGATTAATATGAACTTCACTTGATAACTTGATAGGAAAATGATAACTTTAACTACGCTGAACGCTAGCCGGAAGTTATCGTCTTGCGGGCCGTGTGGAACAAGGTGTTTGCGCAGCGACCCCTGGTGGTGAGGTTGATTCGAGCAGACTTCTACTTCCTGTGAAAAAAGCAGACGCAAATGCCTCGAGGTCGGCCACCGACAACCGGGAGTTCTGATAATCCGAAAAGCGCCAGCTTGTGAAGACAACGGGCGGGGGAATAGGCCGTTTTATATTCACAAACGTCCACGGACCGATCCTGGTAATTTCATGTTCCCAAGTCATGTTCTTTGGGAGTTGTCTCCCCTTGGTCTATGTCACCCGTGCAGAGATCGCCAGGTTTTCAGTTGCCAAGTCTCACGGAATTTCCGTGAGTCAAAAGAAATATGTACTAACCTCCCGGTCTCACGAAAGAGTTTAGAAATATCACGGAATTCATAGAATATCTTCTCAAAAGTGTAAATCTGCAAAAAAAAACCATAAGGCACCAGAGGTGCTAGAACCCTCAGCTCTGTACTATTCTAGAAAAAATTATCCGTTATATCACGAATGTGTGTACATGTGGCAGAGCAGTGTGATCAATAGTTTATTGAGCTGCCTCACTAAATGCCATATTATACATGTAAGCAGCGTTTTGTTCGGGTTTTTTTTACATTTTTGCTTCGAAGCGCCCAGAACTATATTTTATAGTAGACGACTGGTTTGTTTAACACTTGACAATTCAGCTTTCCATTAAAGTCTATTATCGTAGTTGTCGCCAACCAACGTTTTGAATCTCCAATTATAAAGGCAAACAACAGAGCAGAAGGACAATGGATGCAAGCTACTTTATTCAGAGCAGAAACCCAACTATTAAGGCAAGGTTTACTGATAATTTTATCCACACAGGCCACTAAAAATCCTCCCTTACTACCCAGATTTATTTTTAAAAATGATGCTATTTAGACAGGAAAAAAAATTTAACCAACCAGCCTAAAGCTTTGCTTATACTGTCTGCCACTCCCCCTCCCCCTCCGCCTGATGAGCCCGACGAAGTTCAAGTATGGCTATAGGGTTCCATAAAATATATTTGAAATTTCCTTTGGAAGGTAGTTTCAGTTAGCTTTTATCAAACAGAATAGCTTTGGGACGCTTGAAGAAGTCGGAACCAAAATGATCACGCACGTGGTCATTGTTGTTGTTGTAAATTGCGCCTGTCGCACTTTCGTTATCAAGTTCGATTTAGAGATTTAAGTCTCCTTCAGCAAAAATGTCTCATAATTCGTTTATACTTTACATCAGCAAGTAAGTAAGTCGCTTGTTCAATTTAATATGTCACATCAAGAAAACAGACGTACATCACCTCAAAGTACCGGTAAAGATCGGCTGCTGGTTGTCACATAAATAAATGAAGTCTGCAATAGGGGTTTTAGCGCGTATGGATACCTGAACTTGCTACTTATACTATAAAGGTTATCAAGACGTGAAAGTGATGAAAATTGCACATTCCCAACCTTACGTAACTTGAAGAAAACTTGTGGAGATCAAACCTTGGACTACGTTGGACTACATTCGCAGGCAGATCAATCCTTGAGAAAAAAATTACGGGTTGGCCATGCATGGGTTATGTCCCCTGGTATTTCGTGGAGAGCATTGATCATTCAGAAAAAAAAGGAAGGATAATTTGGTATTCAGGGACAAAATTCCGTTGATATTTTGAAAGCAGAATGGAGAGGAAAGACTGATGAAAAGGGAAACATATGAAACGGGCTGTAGAACTACATGTACCTTCAATTGGCAGTTTTCATTCGGGTTGTATCGGGTACCTTATTCAGCAAAGACCATTCCATTACCCGAGGGTTCCCGATTGTCAGTAGAATTTGACCAAAGCATAATTCATAATAAAACTTTTTATTTTAATTTTTTTTTATAAAATGATTCCACTATATCAATAACCCAAAAGATACAAAAGGCACACCTACAAAATACATTCTGTACTGGATAGAAGTTTTGAGCACCTGCCTTCAGTAGTTTTCAAGATATGGAATGTTAACGAAAATGGTACGGACAGACAGACAGACGGACCCATAACAATACCCCTATGCTCATTCGGGCGGAGGGGTAAAAAGACTTATTTTCTCATGAAAAGGAATGTAATATAACATTTTTGACACTTTTTCTATTAAAATTGATATAATCTCATATGGAAATTTATTGTCTGGAAACGCGTCTGATGCGTTTTAGAGCATCTGAGAACGTCTAGCGGCTGGGGCCCTCTGCTCCGCTCGGCAAAACTCAAAGGGCGCCCAAATTAAAAAGCTGTATCTGCCCCTAGACTCAGGTTACAGTTTGTCCGGGGCTAAATGTTGATGCAAAACTTTTCTCAAAACAGAATGTGCAACACTAGTAATATATATGAACAAAGCTATATGATAATTCTAATGTATTTGGATAGAACACGCTGGTTTTTATCATGTTTGGTTACAAAAAAGGACATGACCCCCAGACCACTATCACTACGCGGCTCAGGGTTGAAATTTCACAGGCAGGTCACAAAACCTGATCAACCCCGACTCAAACCTAGATAACTCATAATCTTACATACCGGTACAAGACAAAAATTGAAACAGATTTATAAACTTTGGAAATGCCCAATAACTGCCAGAAACTATCCCCCAAAACGTCATAATAATTATTGTTCGGAACTTTCTAAACATTGTATCACAGAGGGAATAATGTATTTCTTCTATTTAAGAAATTCAAGAAAATCTAAGAAATTTCAAGAAATTTGCAAGAAAATTATTTTTTACTGTGCAGGAAGGAAGCAATCAGAGATTGCTCAATTGTATGCCCCCCATTCCGCTTTAATCTGACATTGCCCCACTGTATTGGTCATTGGAGGCCTAATTTGGATAATTATAAAAATTCTGTTTCAGTCACTTTTTTTGCCATGCCTCGCATAATACATATTCCATGTATTGACCAACAAGTGATAATACGACAAGATGTCATCAGGGCTTTTGCCAAATCCGAAAATGTGACCTGGTTATGAGACCTAAATTCCTTGGAGTATATTGTGGCGAAAGTATGAAGCGATCAGTGAACTTTGAATTTTTCACCCAATTCACCCTTTTTGGGGGCAATTTCATACTTCATGACCTATGTGGTCTGCTTTGGAATTCTACACTTTGGAATGTAGAATAACATATATATAGCCATTTTGCCAGTCCAAATCGGTTATGGACTGAGATTCAGCCTGGAAAAATATCTATACCCCATTCACTTAGGTTTGATGAACAAAGGGCCATAACTCTTGAAAATATAACCGAAAGCAGATAAACTTCATGCTGCACAACAATGGTGCATTGATTTCATACGTCCATGCAATATTAACCGAGATCCAGTCCGAACAAGTCCAAATTCACAAAGATTTCAAGAACAAAGAGCAATACTCTTGAAAATATACGCAAAACATGGAGAAACTTAATGCCACATATCATGCAAATTTCATAATTGTCCATAAAATATTAACCAAGATCCAGCCGGGACAAGTCCCAATTCACAGAGATTTCAGGAACAAAGGGCCATAACTCTTGAAAATATACACGAAAGGCGGAGAAACCTCACGCTGCACAACTACAGGGCACTGACCACATATCATGCAAATTTCATATTTGTTCATACAATATTAACCAAGATCCAGCCCGGACAAGTCCCATTCACAGAGATTTCAGGAAAAGGGCCATAACTCTTGAAAATATAACCGAAACTCGGAAAAAACTCTACGCTGCACAACTACGAGGCACTGGCCACATTCCATGCAAGTTTCAATACTGTCCATCAAATATTAACCGAGATATCGCATGGACAAGAAATTCAGACAGACGGACAAAGCGATCGCTATATGCCCCCCTAATGATTCACCATTCAGCTTCTGGTCTGCTGAGGTTAATGGGGATTTTCCGTATTTGTGTCCTCGAAATACGAAGATGCCTAACAACCCTATGAATCATCTGGACTGGTTTTATGTAGGTTCCTATTACAACGGTTAGACTCTTAAAGAAATATAATCAACTATTTTACTGTCTTTGGGGACGATAACCTATTATTTTTATTACAATTTGTAATGCCATGTTTCCGCATTGAGATCGACGTGGGCGCCGCCATGTTGCCTGTAGCATTCAGGATAACGTCACGCTGCTAACGCTCTATACAGTGACTTTCCAACTACGGACATTAGAATTACTCTGGGTTGGAGTTTTAAGTGCAGGAAAAAACTGGCGCGGCA
The DNA here is from genome assembly GCA_036873755.1 of Hanleya hanleyi. Lineage (NCBI taxonomy): Eukaryota > Metazoa > Mollusca > Polyplacophora > Lepidopleurida > Hanleyidae > Hanleya > Hanleya hanleyi. The sequence goes on along the minus strand of JAVTVY010036177.1, from coordinate 105,283 downwards.
AATCCCACAGGGATAATGCCTAAAAGAAAATTGATTTAGGTTATCTCCGCCAACTGAAGTATTTCTTCCTCAAGTTTTTCAACTGAGACTTACCAGGTTCAATTTGGACAAAATTTGAAGCTGAGCGGTAAACTAAAATAAAAAACGTCCTCTGCAATTTTTCGGTGATTTGAGTTGAACGATGATCCTTCTAAGTTCGTAAACAATTTCATGACTACATTTCAACTACTAAAATCAACTAGAACATCCGCGAAATTACCGAGTTCCTTCTCGTGTGAATTATCGGCATACCAACACGACCCACCTTAAATCTCTATGACGTTGTGACGTTTTTAGATGAGTATACACTCACTTCCGCTCATCTAAAAACGTCACGCAGTGCACCCAGTTGGCGCCCAGTGCACGCCATGGCGAACAACAAAATATCCAATATTTCTTTTATTTCGCATTCTATCAACATAAGTTTTATATAATAAGGTTTGGTGATAAATATAGTCACACTCAAAAATAAGGTAAGTACTCCTTTAAAGCCATTAAGGACGGTTTGTTCTCGTTGGCGCGGAAAGTCTCGAACAGTTACAGGAGAGAAGTAACCTCGCTCTTGACTACCAGAAGATGGCTTCCGGTGCTGTTGAAGACTTGTTGGAGTATAATGCTTTCATGTCTTCTATGCTTCTGTATTTATGGAGAAAGGCCTACATTCCTCTAATGCATGAGTACACACTGGAAGCTGTAAAGAGAAGTTTGTTAGAGACGTCAACAGCTTCCTCTTTACTGTTTGGTGATGCTGTGGCTGAAGTCAAGCCTGAAATGACTCGTATTGAGCATGACATGTCAGTGGCTTAAGGGTTTATCTGGACAACAGCAGAGCCAGACTCCCGCTTCTATTGATCCCAAGTTTTCTAACTTGGAGAAAAAGAAGGGGGGCAAGGGAAGAGGCAATCAGCCAAAGCAGGATACCTGATGTTTTGGGCCATACCGGGTGGCTTCCGGTATGGCGGGAACACAGAAACATTGCATTTCCAGTCTCGCCACAACAAGATCTTCCGGTAGGGGGAAGACTCCAGTTGTTTTGGCTGAACTGGACAATTATCAGGGCGGAATCTGGGGTCATTTGAACTCTCAGATACGGCTATTGCCTATCGTTCGACACGATTCCTCCGTTGGCTGCAACTCCCCTTCCGTCTCGTATTCCCTTACGAGCGATTTATCTATCAGCAATACAATCCTCTGTGGACAAGCTGATAGAGAAGGCATCTGTCATAGAGCTTCCGGTTTGGGACAAAACACCCGGGTTCTATTCGCCAGTCTTTCTGGTCCCCAAGAAAGACACGTACGAGATGCACATGGTTATCAACCTCAAGCGCCTCAACAAGGACTACCTTACTCCACCGCCACACTTCCGCATGGAGTCCTTCCGGTCCATTCAGTCAGTACTCAAGCAAGGGGAATGGTTGACTTCTCTGGATTTAAGGGATGCATACCTTCATATCCCGATACAACCAGAGGAAGGAAATGTTTCAGATTCATGGTCAGCAAACGACACTTCCAACTTCAAGTACTTTCGTTCGGTCTTTCAACTTCCCCTTGGATGTTTACACGAGTGTTTGCGCTTGCGGGTTATCCTCAGCAGGTAGGAGGCGCTTGTTTATCCCTTTCGATCCTAATGCCAAACAAGAAATAAGCAAAAATACTATCTCAAGTTGGCTCAAAAATACGATTCGACTAGCGCACTCCATGGCTACGGGATAGACAAGCCGCGCTTGTAAACGTTTCTGGTCATGCGATTAGAGCACTAGCGGCATCATGGCCTTTGTGTACTAATAGAACAATGACAGATATTATGAGGGTGTTGTACTGGAGGTCAAATACGACGTTTGCCTCTTTCTACCTCCGGGACATAACGTTAGTATGTGTCGACCTCTACTCCATCGGCCCCCTAGTTACAGCACAAAGGGTTTCTATGGGACCAAGGCCAGCAAGTTAGCAAGATAAAGATGGGATGTACAGTTTTTAAAATGCTTACTGGTGAATCCATTTCCAGTTCCCTTTCAGAAAAAAGGGGGGCAGAGTAGCGATAGTGACTTCCTATTAACCACAGGCATAAACATATATCATGTTACTATGGTCGTATGATCTCTTGGATCCTCAGTGAGGTAAAAGATCTTTGATTTCTATTTTGACTAGTCACACCGCTTTCCACGGTATGTATCAGTTTGCCCGCGATCCTTTCTGTGGTATTCTATGCACATAGTGGAAGTGAGGTAAGTTTTCAGCACAAATAACTAGAAAATTTTACAAGTAAATTTCTGTTATTAACTCTTTGCCTACGCCTACGGAATAAATATCCACGTTTGGACAGAATAAATTTTGCAAAAATATAAATTTCCGCATATGGTTATAATAATGGCTTTGACATTTTCCATGGGTACCATAGGTAGGGTAAACTGTATATTTTTACAATCCTTATGCATTGGGGATTCATATAAATAAAAACTAATGATGGAAACCATTCTTGAATTGTTTGTTGTTTTTTTTCAAGTCGGGCGGAAAAAAAAACACGGGCCACTTACGAAGTCACGTCGCCCACACAGGATGGCGACGCCATGCTTGGAAAACCCCTTTCATTTGTCGCATTTCATGAGGCTATCTATATATTTTTACAACATTGATGCTTTGGTGATTCGTACAAATAATAACTGATGATGGAAACCGTTCTTGAACTTGTATGTTGTCTAGTCAGGAGAAAACAAAAACACAGCATCCGCCGATCACAGCCGCCATGTTTGGGGTTTTCCTCTCAATTGTCACATGACATGTCGTTATTTGGAAATTCCCGACGTCATAACCGCTAAATCGAGCCTGAATGGAATGTCCCCAGTGATTCATATATCACGGAAGCGTTAATTGGTCAATTTTCCGCTTCCGGGGCCGAAACAACCAATCACAGGTGTGTTTAGATAAGGCCGTCAAGAAGCCGCTGTCAGCGGCTTTCCGGCGCAAGTTACAGAAACGTGAGCCGCTTACAGCGGCTTGCCGTAGGCAATGAGTAAAGCTAAAATTACCTCACTTCCAGTGATGCCCACCCGTCTTCCACTCTGAGATACACCACTTGACCGTGTATCTCGATAGAACAAGAAGGAAGTATGGGTGTGAGCATGTGCGTGACTAGCAGGGGAGAGAACTGTGTTATTTTAAATTCTTACTAAGTGATTCTATGTGGAACAAGGAATGCATATAGGGGAAGTGAGGTAAGTTTTAGCTTAATAACAAGAAATTTACTTATACATTATACAAAACTTATTCAGTCTTCAATCTCCTAGGCTGTAGCACCGATTTCAATGACTTCCTATTTGATAAAATAGATGATAGGTATGTTCTCTACCAATGATATCTCACTGGAAGCCAGTAGCGAGTGAGTAGCACATTAACATCGCTTTCAACAATTTTTCAGTCATACTGTGACGACCCAGACACATTATCCTCACAATGGGTCAACCAGTCCTTGATCTATCCTCTTCCTGCTGAGCACCTAGCGAGGAACCTCCATTTTTAAATCTTTGGTATGACTTGGTCTCGGACCACACACTCGATATCCAAGTCCCAAGTAACTATCTCTTTCTACTTTTATATCATCAGTGTACAAAACCACAGTTTTTTGTTTTCTGATGATGAATCCTACTGTTCATACTCTCTGGATGGGAGATAACATCATTCTTCGAATGAGATTGAAGATCAGACATGTACATGCACAGAGGTCCTCACCCCCACAGTCTCCATCAGCTTGGCAGTGCTTTGGCAGGTGCTAAAACCGATGGCATCACATTCTTCTTGCACACTCTCACCACCACGCCCTAAACTGTTGGTGCAACACCCTGTGACTGTATTGGGCCGAAAAACATGGCGCACCCCATGTGAATTCTACAGTCTTTATTGATTTGATCATCACAAGACTGGATATAAGAGAGATAAAAACTGCATCCAGTACATCTTATACATTGTAGAGAAAAATGAAAACATCAAATCTATGCTCAACTATTAAACATTTGCTTAACTATTCCACTATTGTGACTATTGCCCACTCCGCTCCATTTAGTAATGATGCTGCTGATTGGTCAAGAGCCATGGACATAGAAGCAAATGGACAAACAGGTGAATGAAAGCTAAGATGCTTAATTGCAATTGCAGGGGCAAAAAAAAATGTCCACTCTCAAAATTTACTCTTGCTGGATTAGGGCCTGTTATTGTTCACCTTGGGTTTATTGCCGTCATTCACAGCCAGCTTGTCGAGGCCTTGGACCAGCTCATACGGTGTGAAGCCTCTATACCGTCGTTTGGGATTGGCCAGAGCCTTGGCCAACCACTCGCACACACACTTGATGACACCTGCAGAAAAAGATGATCTGTATTGAAATGTCAGCTGATTGGCCAATTCCAATTTCAAATGGACTAATTTCATTGGATTAAAAATAGTCCGTTGGGCTCCACTACCCCTCGGCTATCAATCATCATCTACACCCAGCAATCATGCATTGTATAATATCATCAGTTTATTTTTAGAACCAGATTAACAAAAATGAGATCTAGTAGGGTTGACTGTAGTTCTCTGGTATAAGAAATACACAGGAAGTTGGGCAAGGTCAACTTTTACCAAGGCCTTAATTGATGGAAAAAATTTGCACCCAAGTAGAGTAAGGCTGAATTCTTAGCTCTATAAAATATATGTTCTTCTATATACATGTAGCTCATAATCAAATCAAGTAATTTTATCTTGGAAATATAGATCAAGGTCAGCCATCTTCTACGGAATATGAATTTGGAGATCTTAGACCTTTTAAAGGTCAAGGTCAGTTATATTCTTCAACAGACTTTAGGTCCAGCAAGAAGGGGTAAAATTTAGACAATGTAGATATAATCCTTCATGTAATATTGTACTAAATTGAATCTGACATGGATAAAATAGGTCAAGGTCAGTCATCTACAGTACATCACCAGATGTACACATAGTATTAATTTGTAAAGCCTAGCTATATTCTTCATGTTATATCATAATAAACAGCATATGACCTTGAAAAAATAGGCCAAGGTCAGTCAACTGGGATAGGCTTCTAGTCAATCAGTTGCATAAGTAATATGAATTTGGAGACCCTAGATTCAATCCTTCAAAAAATATAGCAAATACTAAAATTTGACCTTGATAAAATAGGTCAACGTCAGTCATCTGGAGTACACCTCAGGATATTTGCCAGATGTATACATGGTATTATTGGGAAAGCCTAGGTTTATTTCTTCAGGTTATATCACCATAAACAGTATATGACCTTTAAAAAATAGGTCAAGGTCAGTCAACTGAGATAGGCTCATAGTCAATCACCAGTTGTATATATAATATGAATTTGGAGACCCTAGCTTTAATCCTTCAAAATAATATAGCAAATACTAGAATTGACCTTGATAAAATAGGGCAAGGTCAGTCATTTTCAATAGGCTTCTGACCCTTCACCCGATGCATACCTTCACGAAAATAGGGCGCGCGCCCTATTTAGGGCGCGCGCCCCATCTGCGCCCCAATTGCGCCCTACTTGCGCCTTGTCTATCTACTGCGCCCTAATTGCGCCCCATTTCTTCATCCCATCCACCCTGCTGCGCCCTAATTGCGCCCTTCAGGAATGCGCCCTAGAAGCTAGAGATAGGGCGCGCGCCCTAACTGCGCCTTATTTAGTTTGAAATTTTCTCTGATATTCAGACTGCGCCCTACTTGCGCCCTGTGGACATTGATGTTTTCTCCAAACTTCAGACTGCACCCTATCTGCGCCCTGTGGACATAACTACTTTTTCGAGAACTCAGACTGCGCCCTAAATGCGCCCTCTGGACATAACCATTTTATCTAAAATTCAGAGTGAACCCTACATGTATACTTGTGCCTTCTGAACTTTTTTCACCAACATTCATTTAGCTAGTAATCACATATGCATGTGTGTCATTTTAAAGACATGTGCATGCATGTCTTAGTAAAAAAAAAGTTTTTCCCAAAAATTCAGACTGTTTGCTTTCTTCACTATTCTGGGCTATAAATTCATTAATGTAAAATTTGGACTTTCATACAAAATTTAATAACATTATTTCAACAAAAAAATCTGACTTTTACTTGATGAAGCTATTGCTCCTTATCTGCGCCCCGACTGCGCCCTACCAGTACATGTACATGATCATTCATGCTATTATTCTCAAGAGTGCGCCCTAATTGCGCCCCAACTGCGCCCTATCTGCGCCCTATTATCTGCACAATAGCATGTTATCTGATTAGTCAAAACTGTCACATGACCTTTATCTTATTGGCTGATATTAACAAAAGAAAGGCAGACATGTTGGTTTTCAAAGAACCATTTTGAATTTGAAGATTTCATGCCCATCTAACAAGATTTTGGTGAGTGTTATACCTCTGTTTTGTGGATAGTGGATGATGTAAAGGGTTTCAGGTATGTGCAGAAGTAATTTGAAGAAAAAAACTCAAGAAAAAGTGAGCGACAGTGTCAGATGACCTAATGTACCAATTCCACAACAGCTGACTGTAGTACATGCACATATATTTTCTAATAAATGTAATTCTAACCATGAATGCACATTGTACATGTAGATGAAAATAATATGTACCTGCACAGCAAAATTAGATTTATTTAGACTAGTTAGATGCCAATAATCATCTTTCACCTTATATCTTCAATTTATGTACATGATGGATAGATAGATAGATAAACTTTATTTACTGAGGGTAGAACATGGTTAGCATGGCATGTATACTGTTCTGTTCCCCAACTGCGCCCTAACTGCGCCCCAACTGCGCCCTAACTGCGCTCTAATTGCGCCCTAACTGCACCCCAAATGCGCCCTAACTGCGCCCTATCAGTACAACATTCATGCTATTATTCTGAGAGTGCGCCCTAATCGCGCCCCAACTGCGCCTTTTCTGCGCCCCAACTGCGCCTTATCTGCGCCCTAAGACTGCGCCCCAACTGCGCCCTATTCTCTAATAGGGCGCATATAAGGCGCAATTAACATATTTGGAACGCGCCCTAATTTGCGCCCTAGCCATATTGAGTCTAATGGCAAAGTTGGGGGCGCAGATAGGGCGCGCGCCCCAATTGCGCCCCAACTGCGCCCTAGCTGTCTCAATTCATGCGCCCCATTTGCGCCTTAAATGCGCCCTAATTGCGCCCTATTTCCGTGAGGGTATGTGGTATGAATTTACAATGCCTGGCTATAATACTGCTTGAGATATCGTGTCCACAGACGGACAGACAGACAGATGGACAGACAGACGACTCTGACGACGACAATACCCTTCGGGCAAAATTTGCCCGAGGGGTAAAAAAGAAATTGGCTAAATCAAGGTCTAAATTAATTGACACAGTTATATTTGGAAGCATGTGGGCAGGATGCTGAAGCATGTGTATTTGAATTGCCCAAATGGATCCCATTTTGCAACATACCAAATAGAGCCATCAGCAGAGAATGGTTTCAGCGGACAGCATAGTTTCGGTGCATGCATCTTATTGATGAACATGATTATTAAATGGAAATAGCATTTAAATACTTTCAAGATTGGAATCTAACAAAATACTGGCATAAACCGAAACTCAAAGAGAGACAGCTTAGGGAAGATAACTCAGATCTGGTTTAATCACAACCTGTCTCATCGATCAATGTGCTGTTTTCTTCTTCGTCCACGACATACGCCAACGTCAACATGGCCAGCGCTTTCAGCATCTCGTCTGTATTTTCTATGAATGGCTTTATAATCTACAAATATATATGTGGATGGTGAAGGGAAGATAGCTCAGAATTAAGATGATGAAGGGATATTGTATATGCTGCAGGTGACTCACCAGTTATTTTATACCAGTCAGAAGTACCGTTTATGGAAGGCCAAATGTCCAAATAATCAGAAACTCACAGATATTGAACCGAAAACCTAAGTTTTCAAACAGAAAACTTAAGCTATACAAGAGAAAACCATGGTTTTCGAATCGAAAACTTAAGGTTACGGGTCGAAAACCTAGGTTATCTACTACATAACCCCGAGTTTCTCTTTCCTTAACCTCGAGTTTCTATTTCTCAACACTGAAAATCACAGTTGTCACTAGAAAACTTAAGTTATCAATTAACTTAAGTTTATTCATGATGTTTGGGTAGTTGGATTGCAGTGTGGTTCATGATGATTGGATAGTTTGATTGCAATGTGGTTCATGATGATTGGATAGTTTGATTGCAGTGTGGTTCATGATGATTGGATAGTTTGATTGCAATGTGGTTCATGATGATTGGATAGTTTGATTGCAGTGTGGTTCATGATGGTTGGATAGTTTGATTGAAGTGGTCTTCATGATGATTGGATAGTTTGATTGCAGGGTGATTCATGATGATTGGATAGTTTGACTGCAGTATGATTCCTGCCGAACATTCCGAGTCACTGGAACGTTCAACAGTGGGCATTCTCTCGTTCCACTGGAACAAAAATCGTGTTCTGATTTTTGACATGCTCCCTAACTGTGAACCAATCACTGATGCAAATGAGAATACGGAATTGGTACCCAAACAGAGACAGCCACTTCATCATATGGTCCAGATAGAAAATTTACATATAATAGAAAATGTAGATAGAACACAAGTATCCACTTTACAAAAAATATTATGGATTAAGAATACTGATCAGCGATACGGATTGGATATTTTTGGAACATAATGATGTCTTGCCGGCATCATTGAAAACTCTTGCCTGCTTTTCTCTTGCAGGAAACAAGCCTATGTTTATGTATACTATGATTGTCTTTTTGAATTTGGTGCTAATACTGTTATATGGAATATGGAATAGGGCCATTCTATAAATTATGAGCCTAGAACAAGAAATTTTGAAATTTACATTCCAATCTCTTTTTAACTTGCATTATATCAATGATAGAGCAGATGATAAAATACAACTATTGATTTCAAAATATGCACCAAACAAAGGTATTTTCATGCCAAATGTTTAGGACCTATGGTATTTGATATTTTGGGTCAAATTTGAATGTAAGATTGAGAAGGCCCCTCTGAACAGCAAGAGTTAATTCTGGAGAACTAAAATATAATCACAATGTATTGTTTATGCAGTAGTAGGTGCCTGTCATGCATCGTTGATTTTTGCTCAGATCTTTATTGGTAAAAATTTTTGTCATTTCAACTGCTTGATCTGCATGTCACACACGTGACGAAAATGCATGTTACTTTGTGTAGAAACATTAGTTTATCAGAGAAATTGAAAATATTCAAGTTTATAAATTACCATGTTGGAGAAAAGGTACATGTGAAAAAAACCCTATGAAATCTTCCAATGCAAATAATTAAAAGAACCAGAAAGAACAGTCACACACGTGACGTCACATGTGTGACAGAGTAGTGTCACGTGTGTGACGGCAATTCTCTTGGCATGCCTGAGCTACTGCTGTAAAATTCACTATGTTGAAGTCGTATCATCTTCACTGGGCAAGTCTTGACCTGGCTTTGCACTTGCACCAGTGCTCTGACTCATGCTAGATTGCAACATTGTTTCAGTTTTGCCTGGAATGGAACAGGCCAGTCTTCATGAAACATTAGAATTTTCCACTGTACATGTATGTGCATAAAAGGCATATACGTGCCAATTTTTCTGCCATTTTCTCATCTGCTTTTCTGAATGTAGCACATATAACGCAAGACTGCTTGGATTTAAGATTTGTCTTTCTTAAACTCTGATAAATATGCGCACATCTAGCTATTCCTGAATTGTCCTATGAAGTATGGGGTCTCATTTGCAAATTGTCCGGTAATAAGTCAGTCAGTCCATCCGAATACTTTCTCCGGCAAAATAAAGAGAAGCGTTGACCTTAGAACCTTGATTTTTGGCATGAACATGCTAATTAGGGGACTGTTACCAGCAAGTTCTGAGCTGATCTACTTTTGATGAAAATTTGACCTACTTAAGTGACCTATAAACCTCGAATTTGGCAAAACAATGCACTTAATTAGGTCAATGTCAGTGTGACCTGTCCTAATTGGGCCATGGTCAATGTGACCTACTTTCTGATCCAATTTCGGACCTAATTAGGTGATCTAGAAACCTCAAAATTGAAAAAACATGTCTCATGCCTCCTATGATAGTCAGTCTTAGGTCAAGGTACACACTTAAATCACGTCAAACACTACTTCGAGGTCCTGTGGCGTTAGTCACATGGCAGTCACACTGCCATGTACATGTAGAAACTTTAGGCTTCATAAATTATAGGGACATTAGAAATTGAGAAATTAGTCTAAAAGTTTTGGAATAAAAATTGCGTTGATGCAATATTGTATTGTATTTTTCTGGGATTACATGTGATATTTACATGACAATGAACAATTCCCTGGGGAGTTGACAAAGGTTGTTGGGTTGGAGATAGAAGTATCCGTAATGGTTAAGGCTGGAAATCACTGGAAATGGCCCCAAACTCCTGACAAAATATTTTACACTCTTAGAGAGCATGGTGAAGGAAATAGTACCTTCAGTAGTGATAAATTCAAAGGGTTACTTCGCCTTTTCAGATTTAGGTCAGTGAGAATTTATCCATTTGTTTCTCTTTTTCTTTGATAACACAAGGCTATTCTATGGATAATTTTTTTATTGCTGTGGAGCTGATCTTTCATTGGAGATACTCCCAACATTTTCAAAGATGAATTTGTTTATCATCCCGAGTTTATCATCATAATACAGAATGATTATTGAATACATCGAATAGAACAATATACTGTTGACATTTATTAATGATTGCACATGTTTGACATAAGGGTTATACTGACACTAAATGAATTGATTTATAAGAATGATCATGAAATATAACAATATGCCTTTCACATAATGAGATTTATCATCATTTCTGATTTTGAGTTGTACATACTTTTCAGATGTCCCCAAGTGTGTATACAGTATGACTATCTTACCGATACCAAACAAAGTTTCATTCGCATTACTTAATTCTCCTTCTTTTGTGGTCATGCAGTCAAGTGCGTTTGGCATTCTTTGGTGATTTATGTTTTCTGTGTGTGTGGGTGTGGGGTGGGGGGGGTGCCCCTGCGTACAGGCCAGGGTAGAATGTTTTGTTATGTTGGGTATTGTCAGAAAAGCTGCTTTAATGATGGTAATAGGCTCTAAGTCACTCATGACCTCATCAAATCTACTATCTTTATCTGTAGTTCAGAGGTCACACACGTGATGTTTATTTTGGTCGCACACGTGACGACACATTCCTCCCCTCACATTATACAAACCAAAGATATTTTCAAAGACAGCTGGAAACCTGTAAAGAAGAAACCTTGGGCAAACCACGTCCACCTGTTCTAAATAACTTTTCATAATCCTGATACAATCACAGATTTTTTCAACAAAGCAATTCATGTGGAAATTTACTTTTTTTGTGAGTCACACACGTGACGGATCATTGAAACCCATGCTAAGCAAAAGTTTTTACATTAATGTCAGCTTTTGACATATGAGGGTTTAGTCCAGCTTCATAGCTTCAGTTACATTACAAAGTTAATCCTTGCTGTTTATATTTTTTCTGTGTGGTCAACAGAACATTCCCAAATATGCTTCTGAATGTCACACACCTAATTATAGAATGGCCCAATAGGTCTTTGGATTATGGACGCGGATATTCTCTAATGGACGACGGCTGAATTATGAATGATGGGCCAGACGCTTGTAATTGGACAGAGCTTAAAAACTATAGGTGTCTTCCCCTAGACAGGAGCAATATAAACATGAATTGCAGGCAAGCACCTAAAAGGTGCGTGGACCCCTCAGCCTGTTTTTTTTTAGTCAAGTAGGATCAGGGCTGCATCTAGAACCAGTTTAGTTTGGAAAACATATGGGCACCCAAAACTCAAATGAAACAAATAACGAAAGTGTTGTTGTTGTTCAATTTGAAAGGATTTCTGAAGGAAATACTCATAGAAAAAGCTTCTGGAAGCCTCAATATCGATCCGATTGCATAGCTGGGTATTGAATTTCATGTTAATAAACCTCTGTTTTGTGATTGATCACAGGCTCTTTGCGCCGAAATTCACTTAAAAAAATTGGACCCTCAATAATGAATTACGAAAAGGAACTGGAAGTTTGGGATCGGAACCTGCAAAAAATCCCAAGGGGGGGTATAAGCTCCAGGTATGCAAACGGATTCAAAATTGCACACAGTCAGGCTAAAAATGGGCTCTCCTAATCACCCTTTTTACATAATTTCCAAGGTACAGTAACATGTTTGGTGACAAAAATTGAAGCATTATGTTGTACCAGTTAAATGTGTGGACACAAATATGGTTCATGCAAAAGTTTTAGAATAAATCATATGATGTAGAATAGAATGGTTTAATAGCAAAATTTAAGAAAAATGTTGTCCTTCATTCAATGAGAATCATGAATGGACCAGGCTTTCTTGTATCAGGGAACCTTCAAAATTCACAACGAAACATGCAACCAAGGGTTCCCGATGGGCATAGATAACAGTGCAAAATCTAAGCCATCAATAAATTAAAAAATTAAAAAAAATTAAAAATCATGAAATTATCATAGCCATCTGAAAATCTAATCATTTCATCTGTCAACATTCAGGAAGCTCTCACCAAAGTTTGGTCAGGCCCGACTTGATAGATCTGCAGATATTCAGCGGACAAGAATATGTTGATGGGCATAGATAACAGTGCAGAAGCTAAGCCATCAATAAATAATAATTTTTTCTTTTTTAAATCATGACATCATCATAGCCATCTGAAAATCTAATCATTTCATCTGTCAACATTCAGGAAGCTCTCACCAAAGTTTGGTCAGGCCCGACTTCATAGATCTGCAGATATTCAGCGGACAAGAACATGTTGATGGGCATAGATACCAGTGCAAAAGCTACGCCATCAATAAATAATAAAAAAAATAATTAAAAATCATGACATCATCATAGCCATCTGAAAATCTAATCATTTCATCTGTCAACATTCAGGAAGCTCTCACCAAAGTTTGGTCAGGCCCGACTTCATAGATCTGCAGATATTTAGCGGACAAGAAAATGTTGACGGACGGACACTAGGACGGACGGACGCTAGGACGGACGCTAGGACGGACGGACGTACGTACATGGCAACGACAAGACCCCACAGCCCTATGGGCTGAGGGGTAACAACAAATTAGAAGTGGATTGACAAAGGCATTCGGAAGCTATCCGACGGAAAAGATTGAACAAAAGGTAAATTTGCATATAATGAGATTTGTAGATAAAAACCCAGTTCCCAGTTTCGTACAGCGCTGAAAAACAATAGGTGTCTTTCCGTAGGCAGGACCAATGTGCACCAGAAATTTGAAGTTGATTGACAAAAGCATTCAAAAACTATACGATGGAAACGTAAAGCGAGCGGAAGCGGAAGAAAGAAGAAAATGACAAACACGCAAGGATGGTCGTGTGATATGAAACAAAAATTGTTCCATACTTGCATTTGTGTTAGGAGGTGCAGAGTAATTATATCTGTGAAAGAACTCATTCTTGGGAATTCAGCAAATTTATCAGTGTGGACCTATAAATTTGGAAGTAAAACTCCTTTCCTTCGGGGCTGTGTGATCGGAGCTGTCAACCATATCTGTAGTGTATTTTTCTGGTTTCTGATCTATGCACATGTTGGCCATTACTGCGGACATTGTCTGCCATATTTGAAGGCACATGTACAAATCAGTCACTGAGTAAAGTACAGATCGTTAGTGTCCGATGTATGGAATTGGACAATGAGAAGTAATCAGTTCAAAGAATCTGGCTGACAGAAATGTAGCAGATTCTGCTTCCAAGTGATCATTAGCAGTAAATATAATATTGGGTTTATTTAACAATCGCATCCTTCTATCACTCTGTACACCCGTCTGTATAAATTCTGAGGTTCCGAAAGTTGAAGTACTTGGAAAATGTCGGAAATCTTCGGAACTGAGTATTTCCAAGGTTTTCCAAATTTTGCTTGGCATTCCACGGAAAATCGGACAAATTTTTGGAATCCTCGGAAATATTTAGCTTATAATACGGTACAAAAAATGATTATGGATACAATTTTGGATTTTAACCTCAGAAAGTCTCGAAAACTGAAGATTTGGATTCAGAATAATTGAACCGGCGGCTGTCAAGTCGTTGGATTCGATAAATGAATTGAAATAATGGATAGTACTTGATGGACGATACATCGACTTGAACCACTGAACATACATTCAGAACATATTTGGCATTTTACAGCCTTAGAAATATTTAGGAATCGTAATTTGGCAAACGTGCTGAAAACTCACGTGTGTAATTTTATCATGTCCTTATTGTTAGACGGTCTTTTTCTGTTTCATCGCGAATAAATAAACCGTCTAAAATCTTCTAGATGTCATGATACGTATTCCTGATCACTCTTCGCATAATGAATATCGAAAATTTATTGAACATTCCACGTAAACAGGTAAATATCCCGTTGTGTACGTGACGTTTGGCGAGCTCAGCGTCGCCATTGAGTTCAAAACGTTTCCATCTTCACCGGATTCTGTTCATGTGCACGTGCACTAGCCGATATTGAACAGTTCGGCCAATCAGGGAGTCGAGTTTGCGTCAGGTGATCAGTATTTTCATGGGAGGTCGTTACAGATTCGGAGTGAATGGCATTTTTATCCAATAAAATCAGCCCCTTTTCTACTATATGACAGGAATAACCTGTGAGCAAATGAAAGCAGGGTTATTGCCCTTCAATTTGACGCCCAGAACATGGATATTTTCTGTCTGTATTTTGTTATAGAAGCTTGTCAACAAGGTGCGTTTTCACACGTTTTGACGAACATTTCTGAAGAAACGGTACTCTGTTTCAGATTTGTAGATGACCTTCACACACTCAGGTGTCTTTTTTAGTAAATAAACACCAAACTTGCATGAAATATTTCGAGAAATAATATGTTTTAAATGGAGTTAGCCATGTCTGATTCGATTTTTCTCACACGTGGCTCCAAATTGTTTTGAAAGTGGACCAAACGTGCAATGGTCACTCTGAACATATATATCCGTAGTCGACACTGGGAACATGACAGTCTCCCAACGGATATATCCGGAGTCGACAGGACAATTGGGGTTAAGAATGTTTCAAGCATTGATTTTCACACAAATATAGACTCTAATTGTTTTTCACACTGATTATCGAGGTCTCCGCAGATTTCCACATCAATGTCTGAGGTTCCCGAACCAGCGTCCAAGGTTTCCGAGCCAATGTTCGAGTTTTCCGCATCAAATTCTGCGAAAGTCAAAGTTCTCCGAGGTTTCCGCACTTTTCCGCAGTTTTCCGCATCAAATTGTGAGGTTTTCGTAAGGATGTCCGAGGTTTATTCCGCTGCTATGTCCGAGATTTCTGGCCTGATGTTCATGGTCAGAATTTTTGTCCGAATACTCTGAAGTATCATCTCTTTCCGAGCTCTTTTGATATCATTTCTCAGAAATCCTCGGAATTCATAGAGACAGGATTAATTAGTGTAGTCAGATGTGAAATTTGCAGACTTACATCAAACGAAGGTTTGCTGGAATAATGACCCATGATTTATTACAGCCAGGGGAGACTACTCGTAGTATGGGTAGAGGTTCTGTTTGATGTGGGAATATTTATACAGTGCAAGATTAAGAGATGATCTCACCTCAGAAGTTTTGTGTTCCTTGAAGTAATGTTTCACATCTGGATTTCTGGCGATGTTATGAAGAATGCTCAGAGAAGCCTTCATAACATAGTAAACATTCTGAAATCAAAACAAAATACAGTTAAAATATATGAAATTACAATGACTTATTTCCATGGAAATGTAACTTAACATGCAAAGGAGTCCTGTTGTGCCACATGCTGGTCATCAGTGTGTTGATAATTAAAATTGCTGTTGTTCACAGGTAACAGGTTGAATAGAAGGACAAGTCAGTACATTATTAGTAACAACACCTATTTTTATCATACTATAATATTTTACAGTACCTTTTTAATACATTTATCCGGATATAATTCAATGACCCCCATTTGTGCGGGCAAACTTCAAGACGACATTCTCATAAATTTGACCCCCCCTCTAGAGTCTCCATTAAGATGATCAATGAAGAAATAAGGAATTATCACGGTCATGTTTGGGAAGATGTTCTCAACTTGTTCAAATAAATTAAAATGATGATGAAATGTTTGGTCAGACTTTCATGTAATATTCCAATGTTCAGGCCCATGTAATACTGACAAGCCTCGCGCTGCTGTGCACAAAAAGCCTAATGTAGACTACGTGTGAGGAGACCAAAGATAGCCTAATGTAGACTACGTGTGAGGAGACCAAAGATAGCCTAATGTAGACTACGTCTGAGGGACCAAAGATAGCCTAATGTAGACTACGTCTGAGGGACCAAAGATAGCCTAATGTAGACTACGTCTGAGGGACCAAAGATAGCCTAATGTAGACTACGTCTGAGGGACCAAAGATAGCCTAATGTAGACTACTATAGCCACTCCTCCCTGTGCAGATCTGATTAGTAGACGATTTACTGAAATCAATAAATGGATCATTTTCAGGGAAACTGAGGACAATTGTGGTCAGTTATGGACCCTTCATCATTATACTTCCTTTACCACACCACTGCTTTCTCTTAGTTTTGTTGCTATAATGGGGCCCATCAGCTGATATACTCTAGTTTTGTTGCTATAATGGAGCCCATCAGCTGATATACTCTAGTTTTGTTGCTATAATGGGGCCCATCAGCTGATATACTCTAGTTTTGTTGCTATAATGGAGCCCATCAGCTGATATACTCTAGTTTTGTTGCTATAATGGGGCCCATCAGCTGATATACTCTAGTTTTGTTGCTATAATGGAGCCCATCAGTTGATATACTCTAGTTTTGTTGCTATAATGGGGCCCATCAGCTGATATACTCTAGTTTTGTTGCTATAATGGAGCCCATCAGCTGATATACTCTAGTTTTGTTGCTATAATGGAGCCCATCAGCTGATATACTCTAGTTTTGTTGCTATAATGGGGCCCATCAGCTGATATACTCTAGTTTTGTTGCTATAATGGAGCCCATCAGCTGATATACTCTAGTTTTGTTGCTATAATGGAGCCCATCAGCTGATATACTCTAGTTTTGTTGCTATAATGGGGCCCATCAGCTGATATACTCTAGTTTTGTTGCTATAATGGAGCCCATCAGCTGATATACTCTAGTTTTGCTGCTATAATGGAGCCCATCAGCTGATATACTCTAGTTTTGCTGCTATAAATGGAGCCCATCAGCTGATATACTCTAGTTTTGCTGCTATAATGGAGCCCATCAGCTGATATACTCGTCGCTACACCATCTGTCATTTTCACATTTAGCATCACTGTGTCGTCCAATAGAAAACTGGATCCATGGCAATTACAACATTCCTCATTCCCTTCCTATAAAAAACACATGCTTTGGTACAAATCTCTAACTGGTCAACATGTAGATGGACTTTCATTGTTGCAATTTCTCAATCTTCGCAAATGTAGCTCTTACCCACCAATATTGATGCACGATTACGCTAATTTATACTTCGTGATGACAAAGCAGCTGAACACTGATAAATGTATAGCCTGAGAAACTGTCCACGTATGATACATTTAACAAAATGGTGCATATCAGGTCTCCATCCTCTCAGGCTCCCAATGAAATATCATCAACACCATAGTAAAACTCAACTGTGGAGCAGGACAGGAATTCACACATGTTTGAACAAGACAAAGTGGCTGACATCGTCATATGAGCACATATCCCACACCAAACCGAACATTCTATCTTACGAATGGTAAAATCATTCATGCCGAGGTGATTTTGATCAGAGCTAGGCTAGATTCAGAGAGTAATTGTTGACTTGACTCCAATTTTGATCAAGACATGTTTATTCAGGGTGAGCAGTATTTCCTCAATCATGTCAGTATGCTGAGTGGCCATGTTTTTTACACCAACTCATCACAATAATGGTCTTGTGATAAGCTGAGAGGGTCTACACGATTTTATATGGACAGACATGTGCAGTATGGTTCAGGGTATGGAGACTATAGTATAGCCATGTGAGGATAATTTGTGTAGTATGTCCCATTCACAAGTTCTCCGGGATATTAAAAAGAATACAGTCCCTCCAATGACATGGACTCCATTCGGACTCATTACATGATGACATCGCTGGAAAAAATGTATACTTTCACTCTTTGGGGATTCCCTGACAAATCGTAATCAAATCAACTTGACCCAAATTACACATTGCCAATAATTGATTGGCAACAGATTTGTAGCAGGCACAATCCCAACTTTAAAGTACCATGCATTTCTAACTTGAAGGCTACTGGTCAGTTACTGACTGGTAATCAATAGGTTATACTATATAACTCAAATGTGTGGCTGGTAAAATGGGTTGGTAGGTAACTGAGCAGTAACCATTCAAGGTACTGATGTGTTACTGCATTGTTACCAATAAGTCTGGAAAATTGGATTCGTAGCATAGCAGTAACTGATTGGTAACTGCTTGGTAGACAACCAGTGGAAAAACTATAAAGGATCCAATGGATGACCAATCAGTATCTGGTTGGCAATGATCAGTTGAAAACTGAATGGTACTGCAACCTTTCCTACCAGTACCAATCAGTCAGTACAGTCAGTACTTCACCAACCAGTGAATGGATCAATAGATGTACATGTATGTAGGCATTCCATCGCACCGTGCTGGGCACTGGTTGTGCCAACACGCCAGGCAACCCGTTTCACTCAACCATGCCAACCTGAGCCCTACACATGGTCCCGCTTATCAGTGTCACATACATGACATAGACACTGGTAATGGTTGGTAGTGCCTATCTGTGTACATGTATGACATAGACACTGGTAATGGTTGGTAGTGCCTATCTGTGTACATGTATGACATAGACACTGGTAATGGTTGGTAGTGCCTATCTGTGTACATGTATGACATAGACACTGGTAATGGTTGGTAGTGCCTATCTGTGTACATGTATGACATAGACACTGGTAATGGTTGGTAGTGCCTATCTGTGTACATGTATGACAGACACTGGTAATGGTTGGTAGTGCCTATCTGTGTACATGTATGACATAGACACTGGTAATGGTTGGTAGTGCCTATCTGTGTACATGTATGACATAGACACTGGTAATGGTTGGTAGTGCCTATCTGTGTACATGTATGACATAGACACTGGTAATGGTTGGTAGTGCCTGTCTGTGTACATGTATTATGAATATTTGTGTGTTATCATGGTTATCTGTATGTCGAGGTTGTGAAGTAGCAGTCGAGCATCAGACAATGTCTAATCAAAACTCAGCCTTAACCCATTGCTACTTATACCGACCAAAACCTGACTAAACTGTTGTAATGTTCTAAGTCCCTAGCCGCATCCGGTCAGGTCCGGGTTTTGTATGACACATTACTGGAATAAACGAGGCAGAGTTGTTACAGACGACCAAAGTACGTTTGTCGATTTATTTGTCAGCTCTCGTAAATGACACCTAACGTGTCATCAAGACATCACAACTGTGTAGATCCATAACGACCATAGCCACTCGCAAATTGCTGAATTTCAACTCCATATAAAAATAATTTTTTTACTAAAAGCTTGTGGAGTGACCACTCCCCAAGTACAATAAGGATATCATCATTTGTGTATTCAGGGCTGGAAATAAGGAATTGTCCACCGTAACCTGTCATACATGTAGGTTACAGTCATTCTACCCATCGTAACCTGACAGGTTATGGGACAGGTTATGATGGAAGTAAATCTCGTAACCGATGCCGTAACTCCTGCTACCCGTCGGCCACATGCTCGCTTTACCTGAACTCTGCCTATTTTCCCAATCAATTTCATGCAAAAAGTCTGCTTGGAAATCTTATATGAAACTGACGAAATTAATGTTTGTATGGTTATTGTGACTCCTGATTGAAGCTTCATATCGTTAATAACTTTATTTCCACTAATTTTAATGACTAAAAGCTGTAACGAACCGGTCACCGAGACGACAATCCATAGCATTGAGACACGTGCGTTTTAGGGGAAATGCGATGCACATGGCACAGGTTTTTACTTCCATCTGTGAGTGCACAAATCCGTTCTGAAGTTATTTAAATTTCTCCGACAATTTATACTTAATATCAATCGATTAAATTCCGGTATGATAAGTACTTTAGACATACAACTTTGCTGTTGTTCGATAACGAAATGCTGCTGAAAATGAAAACTGCATGCCGGAGCTTCACAGGAGACTTTACAACAACAACACATGCTAAATTATCAGTGACGGCGGCAATGTGGGACGAAATTTTCACAACCCGACGAGTAGTCTTCAGAATTATACGCACAAATAATAAGCCTTATCGGAGTGTCGCTGGGCGCAGCGCATTCTGGGATCGAAGAAAGATAAACAAACCGATGAGGTGGTTACCCAAGCCTGCAAGCATGGGCTGACAGTGGAAGATTTTGGGAGTTGGAAAGGCCCTCCAACTGCACAAATTTTTGCCTCAAATGGGTTTGATGCACTCGCCAAAAAAAATGTATTTAAACTTGTTACCCCTGTTTAGTTGCACATAAGGCAAAAAGACCTATTATTCTGACTGGCAAGGCCGTAAACTTGTGCCACGTTTCCTGGTCGCTGAGTGTGTTCCCGCATCGAGGCTCACAACGGGTGGGACTCGCAAAACGCATAGTCAACATATTTGATTCAATTTCACTCACATACTCAAGCAGACCTGCTGATTAATTTTAGCCTAGCAGGTGACAGAGTTATTGCTCTCTTTTTTAAAGCTCTTTTTCTCACACCTGACTTCGCTACACAAACGAAACGGAGTTCTGACAGGCAAATCCCATTGCATGTTGAAACTCTTCGAATGTTTGCGATCGTTTGACATTTTCTATAGGTGAATTTAATGCCCTGCCGTGTTTTTTGGGCTTCCCTCTATACAGGGGTAAAAGCGTTCGGTGTCCGGTTATTTTCGTTTAGTTTGACCTAACGAAACGCGAACGGAACGAAATGTAAACGCGTTTCAAACGCTTACCAAACGATTATAGTAAACGAAACGCTTTCAATATCGCTTAATTTTTATTTTATCAAAACGCGTTTCCCTCGTCAAACGCGTTTGCTCTGATCGAAACGCGTTTATAAACGCGTTTGTGAATGCGTTTTATAAACGCGTTTCGAACGGGTTTCTCTTTTCGTTCGACTTTGTGCAAATTTGTGTTTTTATTTTGCAAACCAGGCCAGGAAGTCCACGTGTCGGGGCTTTCCCCAGCCGCTATTATAATCCCTGTGCTATAAATATATGTGGCATAGCCTTTAATATACAAGGGTAAACACGTTCTGTGTCCGGTAATTCGTTTCGTTTATATATTGCGCTAAGATTAAATCTTTTCGTTCACCAAGCGAAACAATATATATCTTCCCGTACCAAGCGAAATGATTAGTCAGGCATGTGATACTGAGCCGAAAAAGCGTTTCGCCTGACCTTGACTCCATGCAGCTTTTGACCAACACTCAGTCGCCGAACCGTTGTACAAAGATAAAAAAACAGACCAAATAATATTCTCGCCCGACGAAGCAACCGTGGTGTGGACGGTACTGCTTATTTAACAACAACATCAACAACAATAAAACGCGTTACGAAACGCGTTTCCAAAACGCGTATCGAAAAGCGTTTTCAAAACGCGTTTCAAACGCAAGCTTAAATCTTTTCGTTCACCAAGCGAAGAAATATTTGTCTTCCCGTACCAAGCGAAATGATTAGTCAGGCGTGTGATACCGAACCGAAAAAGCATTTCGCCTGACCTTGACTCCATGCAGGTTTTGATCAACACTCAGTCGCCGAACCATTGCACAAATAAAAAAAACAGACCAAATAGTATTCTCGCCCGACGAAGCAACCGTGGTGTGGACGGTGATGCATATTTAACAACAACAACAATAAAACACGTTCCAAAACGCGTTTCCAAAACGCGTTTCAAACGCGTTCATAAACGCGTTCGTGAAACGCGTTTTAAGCGAAACGAAACGAAAGATAAATGAACATACCGATGATCAAACGCGTTTGCGAGGTATAAACGCGTTCTTTGAGAAGCAAACGAAATGAATACAAAACGCGTTTAGAACGCTATTGAAACGCGTTTCAAACGATAATAGAACGATAATATACGTGAAAAACCGGACACCGAACGCTTTTACCCCTGTATGTCGCGAATACCCATATTTATTTGCTCTGTCACCATTTATTTACAGGCCTGTATATTTTATGGTAAATTATACAAAAACATCTATGAAGTTTTATTCAACTGGAGACTCAGGAATTCATACATGTACCTTCTTTGTGGTGGAAATAGGGGAATTTGGCTAAGAATTCACCGTTTTTTGTGCCATTTTCAACCTCACGAAAATCCCATTTCCCGCCGACGATTGTCAAGTTCAGGGTCTCATTTGAAAGGTCATTTCCTGTGATTTTGGTCTATGATGTGTACGTCATCGTTAACCAAACATGATACAAGGAAGCCAAATGTGCCACAATTACGTCATGGGGAGAATACAGCGAGAAATTGGCTGCCTAGATTTCGATGTCCACGGTCTTGCCTTTCAGATGCCATTTATCGATTCTCAAGCGAATTTGGAGTGACATGATTGTAAATACTGTGGAAATAAAGTGTCTCACAAATTAATTTGTGTCTTCGTAGTCCGCTGGGATGATGAGCTGGTCTTGTAGCCCCATCGTCGCTTTGGAATGGACAAATTTCGATAACATATTCTATGAAAATCTACTAACACGAAGCATATTGCGGATAAAACAAAGTTTTGTGGTAGATATTTTCTTTTCTCGCCTGGTTTTGTTTCATGTTATTCACAAACATGCAAATATTTAAATAATCGGTTTTAATAAGCTTTGGACTTTCAAAAAATATATATCTATATTTATCTGGGTTTCTGTCAAGTAAAATTCATAATTTATTTCTGAAAAGATGGTCCATACATCAGTCTATTGTTTCAGCTGAATATCGCTGAGAAATCCGAATCCATAGGGCAGATTTTCAATACTCTCTGCAGTGCAAGTAGCGAAGGGTTAATTGTCTAATCAAAATTCATTTTATTGTCTGATCAAAATTTGTAAAATAACCGACCAAAATTAGTATGATTGATCATTCTGGATATGATGCACATCGTTGTATGACCTTGACCTAAATTTTGGCACTCAACACATCGTCTCTCCTTTATGTATCTAAAAATCATCATTTTTAACAATTTCACGATCTTGGGGTCACAGTGCCCTTGACCTATATTTTGGTACATGACACATCGTATCTACTGACAAAAATATGAAGCTGCGCATCTGAGAACCCCTCAGCTCTGGGCGCCAGTCATTCATAATGTATTCAATTTGAATCAAGATGTCAGGAACACCAAGCAGTCAAGTGACAAATATACAGATTATCAAAAATTTTGCAATCAGAAATGACCCCTAAGGTTTCCGTCCAATCAGAGAAACCGGTATTTATTACATAAGTCTCTTGATGCATCGATGATGTACATATCAAAGTTTACATCGAGCATTTGAACGGTATCAGAGATAAAGATCATTATTGATTTTGCATAAATTAAAGATGGCCGCCCATCCTGTCCGCCACTCAGAGGAACTGATGTGGTTATTCATTGCAAGTCTCTTGATACATCGATGCTGTATACCAAGTTTCGTAAAGAACACTTAAATGGTATCAGGGATATACATCATTAAAGATTTTGCATAAATTAAAGATGGCCGCCAAGGTTTCCACCGAATCAGGAAAACTGGTTTGGTTATTCCTTTGAAGTTTCTTGATGCATCGATGAACTATACCAAGTTTCACACTGAACAGCGAAATGGTTTCTAAGATACACAAAATTAATGGTTTCGCATAAATTAAAGATGGCCGCCAAAGTTTCCAACCAATTGGGTTCAGATTCAAGAGGGTTCTGGGTCACGAGCATATGGATGTGCACTGCAGGTTTGGTGTGCCTAGAGTAAGTCGTTCTGAAGATACCTTGGTAATGAGAAAGCTGTGATGGTTGCGCATAAATTAAAGATGGCCTCCGAAGTTTCCAATCAATCAGGTCCAGATTTAATAGAGTTCTGGGTCACGAGCATATGGATGTGCACTGCAAGTTTGGTGTGCCTAGGTTTGTCCTTCTAAAGATCTCTTGGTAACGAAAAAGCTGTGATGGTTTCACATAAATTAAAGATGGCCACCAAAGTTTCCAACCAATCGGGTCCAGAATCACTAGGATTCCGAGTCACTAGCATATGGATGTGCACTGCAAGTTCGGTGTGCCTGGGGTACGTCGTTCTACAGATATCTTGGTATGAGAAAGCTGTCATGGACAGACGGACGGACAGACAGATGAGCGTACTTGACGATGACAATACCCTTTGGAAAATTTTGGCTAAGGGGTAAAAAGTTATGTTTAATGTTTTCCTGATTTTGGGGTAACAGTGATCTTTGACCTTGACCTAATTTTTGGTATGCGACATCTTTTCCCTCCATTGAATCCACTCACAATTTTTTTGCAATTTTCAATAATTTTCTGATTTTTAGGGGTGAGTGAGTAGAATTTAACATCGTTTTTAACATTTCCTCAGTCCTATCATGATGATGCCTACATGTGCCAGAACACAAGAGTGCTCACAGTTCCTACTATCCTGGAAACTGATCAACCCAGCCAGTACAGAAACCTGTCACCCATCCAAGTATTGACCGAGCTCAACATTGCTTAACTTTGGTGATCTGACCTTCAACCTCAACCTAAATTTGGGATGCGACACATGGTCCCTTCCTAGGGTATCCACTGACCAAAAATTGAAACTGTAGATAGAAAACTGTCAAGGAACAATGATTTCCTGTTTTTTAGGCCAGTGGGACAATGATTTCCTGTTTTTTAGGCCATGGGACATGGACAGACACACAGAAGGAGGAACAGGTGCTAACATGGGACATGGACAGACACACAGATGGAGAAACAGGTGCTAAGCTGCTCTGGGTAATTTTGTGAGAAGATAGAGGAAGGTTGGACAACTCACTTTGCTATGTATTGCATTGATATAAGGTTTGTGACCACAATTCAAGGACAGCAATCTCACCACATCTGCTTCTGCTAAATTCTGTAAAGAGAATAAGAAAGGAAAGAAATGTGTTATCAATAATTGAAACATGTAATAGAACCTGATATGATATACACAATGAACATATACATGGTCATTTCCACCTAAACGTTGCACCAACATCAAAATTATATTCGTTGTTTTGTCGCTTAAGTAAGATATTTTAAGAATTACATGAATATAAGTTTTAGAAAAACTGTTGTTTTTTTAAAATTCAGTTAGTTCATTTACAACGAATTAGGGGTCAACGGTCATTGAATTTTTTTTTTTTTTTACGTCAGAAGATGGCAGAATTCCAAACTATCCTTATTTCTCAGCAATTTCTGCAATGAAGTATTGAGTATATTTTTCCTAACCGAAGAAATTTTCATGATATGTTGCATATTTTTTGCTTTATTAAAAAAACAAAATGGCCGATTGAAATGTCCCTTCAATTTGCCCTGTGTCTCGAAACTTGTCCACCTGCAAAACCAGTTACATGTAAGAGAACATGTTAGCAATTTTTTAGGTCTAGAAAAAGTGTGAAAGATTTGTTATCCCCCTCCCCCATATGTACATATCTGTAGTCTAAAAAAACCTGTCAAAATGTAATGTCAGTTACTGTGGAATGACCCTTATAATGTACTTGGAAGCTGCACTTTCCATTTTTACTTACTTTTACATATGGTAAATGGTACATGTAAATAATCCAATGACTTTCATAAGATATTCAACCAGCCCAAAGTTTGTCTTTGATTATGATCAGTCAATTTGATAACTATTATCACCTGTACATGGAGAAGTTACTACACACCTGTACATGGAGGAGAAGTTACTACACACCTGTACATGGAGAAGTTACTACACACCTGTACATGGAGGAGAAGTTACTACACACCTGTACATGGAGGAGAAGTTACTACACACCTGTACATGGAGGAGAAGTTACTACACACCTGTACATGGAGGAGAAGTTACTACATATGTAAGGTCCTTTTATTATATCATCTCTTCAATCTACTAATCAATTTTATCACCTGAATATTTTGGGGTGAGAAAATCCACTTCCCGTGATTGATGTATAAGAGATTTTACTGTACATGTAAATGTCAATGTAAAACATGTAATATAGGCTTACTACATATACAGACACATCAAATATAGTGTACTAACCTTAGCTAAATCAGGACTGGCGTCAGAGAAATTCCACATGGTATTATAGGCGTAGTAAGTGGGGAACCAGATGTCATCGTTTTTAAATATTCCCATTGTGTTCAAGGTTTTTAACATTTTCACCGACACCTCTATAGAAAAATAAATATAAAAATACTTAGTTGAAATTGTAGTTTCACTAGTGCATAATGGTGATAACTTGTATACTATTAAAGGAGTCGACCAAAAATGTCCATCTGTCACAGATAGCATCTTTTAACATGCTTACAAGTGGTTTACAGCCACCAAACTTGGTACACATAAACTAGGAAACAATGCCATACATGATGGAACCATATAAGCATCAGATTTTACATTCAGTATCGAGTCTGAAATGTCTGTATGTGTGTCTGTCACAGATAGCATCAGCTAACACCCTTGTATTGGTTTTGAGCCACCAAACTTGGTACACATACACTAACACCTACATGATGTACCCTGTAAGCGTCAGATTCGACATTCAGTAGCTAGTCATCGTCCAAATTGTTTCTCCTTGTGTTCTGCCTTTGCACGCGGCTCAGAGGCACCAAGCTTGGTACACATATCCTACAAGACAATCCCTACATGAAAGTATCATATAAACGGCAGATTTGCCATTCAATGGCTAGTCATCGTACAAATTATTTTTCCCTGTTCTGAGTATATAAATATGACTGACCATATGGAACCATTGGATAGTGTACATGTACAGAGGCTGTACGTCTGTATGTAATATTAGCTAAATACTAAGCATCACCTCCAACATTCAGTAGCTTGCCGTTGACACCCTTGCAAATGGTTTAGAGCTACCAAATTTAGTACACATGTATTACGGAACAATACCTAGATGACGGTACCATTAGTTGCGAGATCCACTGCTGCATGTAGGGAGCAGATAGGCAACTGCCATCTCAATAATCAAGTGTTTTGCTCTATTTTTCATATAGATTAAAGGCCCATTTCCACAGCACGCATTTTCGCAGCGACAACCACATCCGAAAAATAGCCGTCATGTTATTCAATGGTGTAGTACTCACAGCACACGTCAGTCGCGGCGACATCAGAACCACATTTTTGACGCGCGACAAAATTAGAACCAGGGCTATTTCAACGCGTTGTCGCTGAACTATCGACCAATCGGAGGGGATAGAAATCGTTAGCCCAGTTACGTTGAGGGGAATCCCGTCCGTCGAATGGCTGAAATGGCGAGAGTGTCACTGTCATAACGCGTGCTGTGGAACTGCGCCAAACTGCAAAAAGTTGTGGTTTGCAGTTGTGGTTGTCGCGATGCGTGCTGTGGAAATGAGCCTTAAAGCTGGGGTCTCCAAATTCATATTACAGATGCAACTGGTGATTGACCAGAACCCTATCCCAGTTATCTGACCGTGACCTATTTTCTCCAGGTCATATACTGTTTATTGTGATATAATATAGCTAGACTTTCCAAATTAATACCATGTCTACATCCGGTGATGGTCCAGTGGTGTGCTTATGATGACTTTGATCTATTTTATCCAGGACAGATTCTATTTAGTACAATATTCATGAAGGATTATATCTACATCGTCCAAATTTATACCATGTGCAAGATATACCTGGACCTGAAGTCTATTGAATATCACTGACCTTGGCCTATTTTCTAAAGGTCAAATCCTATATGCAGGGCATTAATTTATCATAAAACTTTGCCAGACCATGGGGCTGGTATATTTCATTATACAAAGCTGAAATTCTTGAATTATAACCAGTCAGTCGGGCTGGTTAGCTAGCTTTAGAACCAAATTCAACCAGACCAGTTCTGAATTCACCAGCCACGGGCTGCCGGGCTTGTGGCAATTTCGAGCCC
Organism: Hanleya hanleyi; assembly: GCA_036873755.1. Lineage (NCBI taxonomy): Eukaryota > Metazoa > Mollusca > Polyplacophora > Lepidopleurida > Hanleyidae > Hanleya > Hanleya hanleyi. Next base: position 77,015 of record JAVTVY010036177.1, on the reverse strand, counting down.
TGATATGTCAAGTCTAAGATCTCCGAATTCATGTTTCATATGCAATGAAGTCAGCATAGGCCAGCAAATTGTTAAAGATGACTGACCTTGATCTATATTTCCAAGATTACTTAATTTGATTATAAGCTACATGTATCTAGAAGAGTAGAAGAGTATATTTAGAGCTAAGAGTTTGGTCATGCCCTACCAAAATCTCCACACAATTTTGTTCCCTAAGGCGTCAGCATAAGCTGACCTGGCTAAACTGGTCATACCCCAAATAATGAATGTGGTGTTGTTGTTGTTGCACTGAGATTATGAACTATCTTATAATTTGTTGACTCAGGGACCATAAAATAAAGGAACTGGTGATCAGCTTAATGTCTTTGAAGGCATGTTCCTTGCGCCTAGATAAGCATTGATAAGAACCAAACAATTGTTAATTAGTTGACGCCCGCTAAAACAACACCTGCAGAGGTAATAATCAGGCGGCTCGCTCCAAGGGAAACAGCATATTGCATCTCATAGCTGCAGCCATGGCTGCCAGCGTTCTCCACTTCAGCCGCATCCATGCATCACTCCCAAACCACTATTTTGTTCATTTGTCAAAGATTTTTTCTGTCCTTTGTCCTAAACAAAATCACATTTTAACTTCACGTAGTACTTTTCAAACTACTTATGATTTACATAGTAATTTCCATTTGTCATAAAACATGCTGCAGAGCGCTACAATCGATTGCATATTTATTCAATAAATGAAAAAAGCTACATATTTTTTGACAGCCGGAAATGCAATTATTTCTCATCCATAATACTAACACATTGTGAAGAAATACACAACTGAAGAAAGAATATAACCCAACAACATAAAAAATAACTTTTTTGTCCAGATAACTTGTTTCATGTAATTGCTAGCATCCTATTTTTCCGTCAACGCTAGGATAATTTGCACCGACAATCAACAAGGACATTTCTCACGATGTATTGAACATATCAGAATAAAGTTGACAGGATGGATAGGTTACTTTCCCTGTTTTAAGCATACAAGATGCGAACTGTAACTGTGGGCCTTGAAATAATACAGGGATTGCGAGAAGTATATTCAGTCGAATTTATGAAAAAACAAAATGGTGTCAATTGGGAGAAATTTTCAGTTGATTCTCCCGCTTCGAGGTCACGTGATCCACAAGGTGACCTTCGGGTCAATCATCCCTTTGAACCATTGATTTTATAAGCCGATCACCAGTCCCCTTTATTGTACTGTCCCTGTTGACTTATTTGACTCTGTGCAGTTTGTTTGTCCTCAAAATTTAATCTGCCAGACTGGTCTGAAGCTGTTGAAAAAACCCACCAGCCAGAATGGTGACAAATCTCAAGATGTCAAATCAAATACTCTGGGCAATCACCTGACGGGCAATGTGATAGTATTGACTAAAGCTACCCTAAATTCCCAGACTTTAACATGGTAAATATTAATGAGACTCAGAAATGTGGTAATAGCTCTAATAATTCATTCAACCTTGTAATTGATCATCCAATCCTTGATTCCTTCCTTCCACGATTTTGCTTCAAATTTTTATGAGTCGTTTATAAATTTGATCACCTCCTACAATGTTCTTTTCTTTTATATTATCACTGAATATTGATACTGATTGGTTAGCATGGCCAGAAAGGTGTGATACTGATTGGTTAGCAAGGCCAGAAAGGTGTGATACTGATTGGTTAGCAAGGCCAGAAAGGTGTGATATTGATTGGTTAGCGTGGCCAGAAAGGTGTGATACTGATTGGTTAGCAAGGCCAGAAAGGTGTGATATTGATTGGTTAGCGCGGCCAGAAAGGTGTGATACTGATTGGTGAGCATGACCAGAAAGGTGTGATATTGATTGGTTGGCAGGCCCAGAAAGGTGTGATACTGATTGGTTAGCAAGGCCAGAAAGGTGTGATATTGATTGGTTAGCAGGGCCAGAAAGGTGTGATATTGATTGGTTAGCAGGGCCAGAAAGGTGTGATACTGATTGGTTAGCAAGGCCAGAAAGGTGTGATACTGATTGGTTAGCAGGGCCAGAAAGGTGTGATACTGATTGGTTAGCATGACCAGAAAGGTGTGATACTGATTGGTTAGCATGGCCAGAAAGGTGTGATACTGATTGGTTAGCAGGGCCAGAAAAGTGTGATATTGATTGATTACCAGGGCCAGAAAGGTGTGATACTGATTGGTTAGCATGGCCAGAAAGGTGTGATACTGATTGGTTAGCAGGGCCAGAAAGGTGTGATATTGATTGGTTAGCAGGGCCAGAAAGGTGTGATACTGATTGGTTAGCAAGGCCAGAAAGGTGTGATATTGATTGGCTAGCAGGGCCAGAAAGGTGTGATACTGATTGGTTAGCAGGGCCAGAAAGGTGTGATACTGATTGGTTAGCAAGGCCAGAAAGGTGTGATATTGATTGGTTAGCGTGGCCAGAAAGGTGTGATACTGATTGGTTAGCATGACCAGAAAGGTGTGATACTGATTGGTTAGCATGCCCAGAAAGGTGTGATATTGATTGGTTAGCATGGTCAGAAAGGTGTGATACTGATTGATTAGCATGGCCAGAAAGGTGTGATACTGATTGGTTAGCAAGGCCAGAAAGGTGTGATACTGATTGGTTAGCATGGCCAGAAAGGTGTGATATTGATTGGTTAGCAAGGCCAGAAAGGTGTGATACTGATTGGTTAGCATGGCCAGAAAGGTGTGATACTGATTGGTTAGCAAGGCCAGAAAGGTGTGATACTGATTGGTTAGCATGGCCAGAAAGGTGTGATACTGATTGGTTAGCATGGCCAGAAAGGTGTGATACTGATTGGTTAGCATGGCCAGAAAGGTGTGATATTGATTGGTTAGCAGGGCCAGAAAGGTGTGATACTGATTGGTTAGCAAGGTCAGAAAGGTGTGATATTGATTGGTTAGCGTGGCCAGAAAGGTGTGATACTGATTGGTTAGCATGACCAGAAAGGTGTGATACTGATTGGTTAGCATGGCCAGAAAGGTGTGATATTGATTGGTTAGCATGGTCAGAAAGGTGTGATACTGATTGGCTAGCATGGCCAGAAAGGTGTGATACTGATTGGTTAGCAAGGCCAGAAAGGTGTGATATTGATTGGCTAGCATGGCCAGAAAGATGTGATATTGATTGGTTAGCAAGGCCAGAAAGGTGTGATATTGATTGGTTAGCGTGGCCAGAAAGGTGTGATACTGATTGGTTAGCATGACCAGAAAGGTGTGATACTGATTGGTTAGCATGGCCAGAAAGGTGTTATATTGATTGGTTAGCATGGCCAGAAAGGTGTGATATTGATTGGTTAGCATGGCCAGAAAGGGGTGATACTGATTGGTTAGCAAGGCCAGAAAGGTGTGATATTGATTGGTTAGCATGACCAGGAAGGTGTTATATTGATTGGTTAGCATGGCCAGAAGGGTGTGATATTGATTGATTAGCATGGCCAGAAAGGTGTGATATTGATTGGTTAGCATGGCCAGAAAGGTGTTATATTGATTGTTTAGCATGGCCAGAAAGGTGTGATATTGATTGGTTAGCATGGCCAGAAAGGTGTGATACTGATTGGTTAGCAAGGCCAGAAAGGTGTGATATTGATTGGTTAGCAGCCATAGCATGGCCAGAAATTGGTTGCATGGCCAGAAAGGTGTATATTGATTGGTTAGCATGGCCAGAAAGGTGTTATATTGATTGGTTAGCATGGCCAGAAAGGTGTGATATTGATTGGTTAGCATGGCCAGAAAGGTGTTATATTGATTGGTTAGCATGGCCAGAAAGGTGTGATATTGATTGGTTAGCATGGCCAGAAAGGTGTTATATTGATTGGTTAGCATGGTCAGAAAGGTGTGATACTGAGATTGGTTAGCATGGCCAGAAAGGTGTGATACTGATTGGTTAGCATGGCCAGAAAAGTGTAATATTCAAAGGATACTGATTGGTTAAAGGTTATACAAAATGGTCTCAAACTCTGCCACTTTTTTGTGCTAAATTGTTGTAGAGGTGATTATATAGACTTGTTTTACATTTTTGTATGTTTTCAAACTGCTCAAGCAGCAGCAGTAAAGTGTGACAATTTCATGCCCCTTTCAAAACGGCGAAAGCTGTGACCGCTTTGACGTCACAACCTGATTACGATCTGCTCAAATGCCTGTTGTGACGTCAAAATGTCAGCGACATCACGCTAGAACTCCCACAGTTGGGTGTCGTAACAATGCCCGACGTCATAGACTATGATAGGGCGCAATCGTAATCAGGTTGTGACGTCATGCACCAGAGGTCACGGCTCCAACATGTGTGCTATTCGTGTCCTAAAACCCACTTCGCGAAAGCTGTGACCGCTTGACCGGTGACGTCACAACCTGATTACGATCTCGCTCAAATGCCTGTTGTGACGTCAAAATGTCAGCGACATCACGCTAGAACTCCCACAGTTGGGTGAATCTTTCGTAACAATGCCCGACGTCATAGACTATGACCTTTAGGGCGCAATCGTAATCAGGTTGTGACGTCATGCACCAGAGGTCACGGCTCCAATGCGTTTTCCCCCACATGTGTGCTATTCGTGTCCTAAAACCCACTTCGACGACATTATTCGAGAAAAAATACTAATTTGTTGTTTGGAACACTACTGGGTATGTTTTAATGCAAAGTAGTATAGAGTCATTTGGTATAACCTTTAACATGGTCAGAAAGGTGTGATAATGATAGGTTATCAGGGTCAGAAAGGTGTGATATTGCTTGGTTAGCTGGTCAGAAAGGTGTGATACTGATTGGTTAGCATGGCCATAAGGATATGATATTCATTGGTTAGCATGGTCAGAAGGGTGTGATATTGATTGGTTGGCATGGCCAGAAAGGTTCAATGGATCAAGACTTTCAGACAAAGATTTCTTTCAGTTTATCACAATAAGCCTTGTGTCCTTATCCTTTATCTCAGTTTCCATATAATACACACAGACATGATGGAACCAGATAGGCACTTAGCAATCTGTGCCTGTAACAGTGCTGTAAATGTATAGTAGTGTCAGAGAGTGACAGGCATCAGTAGGCTATATTTGTGTATCAAACATGTCAAATAGTCAAAAGTCATGGTTTATTCAGTTCACAATTTCATGGCGTCTCAATGAGGGTGTTTATTAAACTGTGAAGCAAGCAAGTTGTACCACAAGTTTGACTATTTCATACTGTTCAACTTTATAGAATTTTTAAACTAACCATCATCAGCTGAATGCACAGAATTGGATAAAAAACAAACTATCAAACAACTCTTCTCAAACACATCCATGTGCAACAACCAATAAATAAGCCCAATTCATACAAACACTTACCAGCATATCCTTCTTTACTCATGAGGTCCCCTATTTGCTGTCTGTATTTATTTTGCTTCCAATAAAAATCTCCTAAACATTTTTGAATCTGCATGCCATCTCCTCTCTGGTATTCCTCCAATTCTTTGAGTTGGAGGACTAAACTTTTAACCTGTAATAGTGAAAACACAGCATCGGTCACTATTAACACTAGAAACCATAACAACATAATAAATTACATTGTATACTAATTGAATTTACATATACTGTACCCTAATCCATGGCAATAAGTACGTACTGAGATTCTGATTGCAGTTGAAGTTCAAAGATGTTTTACACTTGGACAATCTCCCGTTGCCATGTTGGAAGACTATCTCCCATTGTGAGGAAGAGGCCATGCTGGAAGACTATCATCTCTCGTTGTAAGGAAGAGGCCATGTTGGGAAGACAATCTCCCGTTGTAAGGAAGAGACCATGTTGAAAGACAATCTCCCATTGTAAGGAAGAGGCCATGATGGGACACCATCTCCCATGAAAAGGAAGAGGCCATTGTAAGGAAGAGGCCATGTTGAACTAATCTCCCATTGTAAGAAAGAGGCCATGCTGAAAAACCATCTCCCGTTGTAAGGAAGAGGCCATGTTGAAAGACAATCTCCCATTGCAAGGAAGAGGCCATGCTGAAAAAACATCTCCCGTTGTAAGGAAGAGGCCATGTTGGAAGACAATCTCTCATTGTAAGGAAGAGGCCATGTTGTAAGGGAGAGGCCATGTTGGAAGACAATCTCCCATTGTAAGAAAGAGGCCATGCTGAAAAACCATCTCTCGTTGTAAGGAAGAGGCCATGTTGGAGGAAATAGCTCCAGGCAAAAGACAATCTCCCGTTGTAAGGAAGAGACCATGTTGAAAGACAATCTCCCATTGTAAGGAAGAGACCATGTTGAAAGACAATCTCCCATTGTAAGGAAGAGGCCATGATGGAACACCATCTCCCATTGTAAGGAAGAGGCCATGTTGGAAGACAATCTCTCATTGTAAGGAAGAGGCCATGTTGAAAGACAATATCTCATTGTAATGTAAGGAAGAGGCCATGTTGGAAGACAATCTCCCATTGTAAGAAAGAGGCCATGTTGGAAGACAATCTCCCATTGTAAGAAAGAGGCCATGTTGGAAGATAATCTCCCATTGTAAGAAAGAGGCCATGTTGGAAGACAATCTCCCATTGTAAGAAAGAGGCCATGTTGGAAGACAATCTCCCATTGTAAGAAAGAGGCCATGCTGAAAAACCATCTCCCGTTGTAAGGAAGAGACCATGTTGGAGGAGATAGCTCCAGGAAAAAATACATGTCCTCATTCTCATAACCACTATCATCATCCACCTTTCATTTCTGGTTACTGATCCTTCATGTCCAAACTGTGAAGAAAATATACTTAATAGGATAATGTTTACAGCTGTTTAGAAAGTACAAGTATGAGTCATCTCTAAGTAATGGACATGTATTACTATCTTCTTGGTGGTTATAATGGACATGTATTATATCTTGGTGGTTATAATGGACATGAATTACTATCTTCTTAGAGGTTATAATGGACATGTATTATATCTTGGAGGTTATAATGGATATTATATCTTGGTGGTTATAGTGGACATGTATTACTATCTTCTTGGAGGTTATAATGGACATGTATTATATCTTGGTGGTTATACAGTAATGGACATCAATTATATCTTGGCGGTTATAATGGACATGTATTATATCTTGGTGGTTATAATGGACATGTATTAGATGTACTATCTTCTTGGTGGTTATAATGGACATGTATTACTATCTTCTTGGTGGTTATAATGGACATGTATTACTATCTTCTTGGAGGTTATAATGGACATGTATTACTATCTTCTTTGAAGTTATAATGGACATGTATTATATCTTGGTGGTTATACAGTAATGGACATGTATTGTATTTGGTGGTTATAATGGACATGTATTACTGTCTTGGTGGTTATAATGGAAATGTATGACTGTTTTAGAGGTTATAATGGACATGTATTACTGTCTTGGTGGTTATAATGGAAATGTATGACTGTTTTAGAGGTTATAATGGACATTTATTACTCTCTTGGTGGTTATAATGGACATTTATTATATCTTGGTGGTTATAATGAACATGTACATGTATTACTGTCTTGGTGGTTATAATGGACATGTATGATATCTTGGTGGTTATAATGGACATGTATACATGATATCTTGGTGGTTATAATGGATATGTATTATATCTTGGTGGTTATAATGGACATGTATTAGTATCTTGGTGGTTAAAATGGACATAAATTACATGTACTTTCTTGGTGATTATAATGGACATGCATGTATTGCTATCTTGGTGGTTATACATGTAATGGACATATTACAGTCTTGGCGGTTAATTCTGACAAAAGATATTTTCTCCTTCAAATCTTGCAGTGAAATTTACATGTATATAAAATGTGTATACTGGGATGTGAACGAAACAAAATCATGGATTTTTTATTGTATAAGTACATGTGATGTATTCAAAATCAGTGTAGAACATCCACTTTCAATACTTCCAATGTTTTATACAATATGATTTTTATCCCTCAAGAAAACCATTCGGATGTGTGGTACCTGCAGCTGTAACATAATTTAACATTTTTTTTTTTTATCATAATGAGCAATACGATCAACCTGTGACCCACATGTGAAGTCATTATCTTCAATGCAAATGCTTATAGCAAAACCTGCATGCAAATGCTTATAGCAAAACCTGCATACAAATGCTTATAGCAAAACCTACATACAAATACTTATAGCAAAACCTGCATTCAGGGGACCAACTTACAAAAGTTATAAATTATAACCTCTTCAACTAACTGAATATATCAAAATCTGTTCAGAAAATACTGATAGTTTGAACAGTAGTGAAGTCACTTAGCATTACTATGTTTAACAACTTTCGAGCCTTTAAGCACATGTGGTACATGTACATTCATAAAACTTGCATAAATATGATATTTTAACCTAGGTACATATATTACATGTATGTAGCAGCTTATATTCTTGCATCCCATATTTCCCCCCTCAATTATGTATAATTTTCCTGGAAAGCCAAGATATTAAGATTGATTGATTGATTGATTCTCATGTTTGAAGAAGTGTGCTCGTTTTTGTTTGTTGTGGAAACTAGCCCTTAAACCTTATAAAGTTATACTTAAGTTACTCTGTGGATGGCATGTTCATGTAACATTTATGGCGAAATACAATCTTCTGAAGGTAGCCTGGCCATGTTTGCATAAATTAAATGATCATGTTTTCTTCCATCTGGTAATTTTTTTGTGACATTTTCTTCAACAAACTTTATAGTCCGTGAGCTATTAGGGGTCACCTTGCACCCCCCCCTCCCCCCCCCACTACAGACCGAAACTATGTTTTTTATGTACTTTAGGACATGTCAAATAAGAAACAACTTGTTAACAGTCGATAAACTGGGACACACTACCCCTTTAATCACTTTGAAATTACCCCTATGTTAAAAAGTACAATTTTTGTGACAATAGGGGGTAGGGTTACAAGAATAGTCCATAATTATTATGCAATCTTTATAATGTTGGTCACATATTATTCAGCATTGATTGCTGCATCAAATATTTACAAGAATTATTACTATTTGTTGGATATGACGTCACACAGGGACCATACATACAACAGTAGGAGTAGTAGCGAAAGCGGGCGTTTTGGGGTGCGTGAGGGTGTGTTTGAGCGATTGAGGGACCATTCTTGGTCCGAATGCGTCGTGTGAGGTGTCAAAGTGAAGCCCTTGGTGTGTAGACCACGACTTGAGAGATGTCCACGTCATCTGTGACGTCATTGGTGACGTCATCAGTAGGAGTAGTAGCCAAAGTGGGCATTTTGGGGGTGTGGGGGAAGCTCTTTGGGTAGAGATGGACCATCCGTGGTCCAAATGGACCGTGTTGGGTGTCATCTTGTAGCTCTCTGCATGTAGTCGACGGATGGTATGGTTTTTGTTGGAAGTCGCATCGTGCTACTCATGCGCAGTTGGGCAGTAGTAAGGAAAGATGTCATTTTGGGCGTGGGCAACGACATGTTTGGGCAATGAAGGGACCCATGTTTGGTCCAAATGGACCGGTTCGGGTATCCTAGTGAAGCTCTCGTGGGGTAGTCAGACTGGTGTAGTTTTATTGTTAGTCGCACCAATTTGCGCATGCGCAGTTGGGGTGTAGTATGTAAAGTGGTCATTCTTGAGGTGTGCAGGAGTATATTTGAGAGATTGAGGTTCTATATCTCATAAAAAGATGGAGCGTAGGGTGTCATCTTGAAGCTCTCGTGGTGTAGACCACGACTTGAGGGAGTCCCATGTCATCTGTGACGTCATTGGTGACGTCATCAGTACAAGCGGTAGTGAAACAGTGAAAAAGGGGCACTTGTATGGAATTTCAGACTCGAGGTGGACCAGTCGTGGTCCGAATGGTTCGTGTGGGGTTTCGTAGTGAAGGGCTTGTGGTGTCATCCCACGCATCCTGGTGTATCTTATGCTCTATGAGCTATCATGGCTATAGGATACAGGGTGCACCACAGGTGCGTGTGCATGCCTGCGATGACGTCATTCTCTAGCTCCAAGACCTCCAAGCTCCGACTCCAAGAGCTCCGAGCTCCGACTTCAAGAGCTACGAGCTCCAAGTTCTCATCCGATCCATCCCACAGCTCTGAGCTCTGTAGTTTCTCAAATGGCTCTATACTACTGCCAGGCTGCGCATGCGCAGAACGATGATGCTAGGCTACACACCAGTCCAATCCGACGCTACCCCACGAGCCCTTCACTACGAAACCCCACACGACCCATTCAGACCACGGATGGTTCACCGCGAGGCTAAAATTCCATTCCAGTGCCCTTTTTTCACCCTTTACTCTCTGCGCATGTTAGCCATATCCCCTACTTCTATGACACACCGGACCAGTCGGACGCTGTTCCACGAAAGCTTCGATATGATACCCCACACGTCCCATTCGGGCCAAGAATGGTCCCTCAGTGTCTCAAACACACCACTACGTACCCTTAAAATGACCGATTTCGTTACCACTCGTACTGACAGGGTTAGATCCAGATATTTTAACCAGAGTCCTTATTTGAAATAACACTGCCCGTATTTGAAAAAATGCAATTTCAAATGTCTTGCAAGAAGTCAGAAAGTCCATAATTTGCCATACATATGATGAAAAATTTGTACATTGGGATTTTTTGGGTGTATTCTTGCAACAGTTAATGTCAGTTTACATTTCACTTCACTTTTTGGCTGTTTCAAGTATGTATTCTGAAATAAAATGATTTGATTTTATGCAAAAATCAGTCATTTGATTTCATACCAGTGTCCTTTTTAAGGACGCTGTGGGACCCTAGATCTAAGCCTGACTGATGACGTCACCAATGACGTCACGTCACTACACTCCATATTTGGATGAGATATAGAACCTCAATCTCTCAAATATACCCCTGCGCACCTCCAGAATGACCACTTTACTTACTACACGCCAACTGCGCATGTGCAGATTGGGCCGACTTCCAATAAAAAACATGCCTGTCTGAATATCCCACGAAAGCTTTACTAGAATACCCCAACCTGTCCATTTGGAGCAAACATGGGTCCCTTAATTGCCCAAACATGTCATTGCCCACGCCCAAAATGACATCTTTTTTTACTACTGCTCAACTGCGCATGAGTAGAACGATGCGACTTCCAACAAAAACTATACCATTCGTTGTCTACATGCAGAGAGTTACAAGATGACACCACACGGTCCATTTTGACCATGGATGGTCCATCTCTACCCCAAAAACCTTCCTTCACGCTACGCTACGCTACTGATGACGTCACCAATGACGTCGCAGATGACGTGGACATCTCTCAAGTCGTGGTCTACAAGAGCTTCACTTTGACACCTCACACGACGCATTCAGATCTAGAATGGTCCCTCAATCGCTCAAACACACCCTCACGCACCCCAAAACGCCCGCTTTCACTACTACATGTACTCCTACTGTTGTATGTATGGGCCCTGTGTGACGTCATATCCAACAAATAGTAATAATTCTTGTAAATATTTGATGCAGCAATCAATGCTGAATAATATGTGACCAACATTATAAAGTTTGGATAATAATTATGTTAGATAAGACTATTCTTGTAACCCTACCCCCTATTGTCACAAAAATTGTACTTTTTAACATAGGGGTAATTTCAAAGTGATTAAAGGGGTAGTGAGTCCCAGTTTATCGACTGTTAACAAGTTGTTTCTTATTTGTCCTAAACTACATAAAAAACATAGTTTCGGTCTGTAGTGGGGCGGGGGGGGTGCAAGGTGACCCCTAGTAGCTCACGGTCTGTTATATTTTGTGGTCAATGTGAACAACAAATCATTGCTATAACAAACTTTGATGACTTCTGTGAGTTGGTCCCCTGACTGTATGACCTGGTCCCCTGACTGTATGACCTGGTCCCCTGACTGTATGACCTTTACTAAAGATGGCAAAGATTTATTGCTGAATGGGTCCAACGAAAAACAAAACAAAGCACGATTGATCTCATAAAGCAGAATTTCATTATTGTAGAACTTGGAGTATTAGCGGAAGATTTACAAGCATGTGTATAAAATACCTTGTCTAAAATTTCTTCTAAAGGAGTTTCTTTGGGTGACTCGTTCTCCGCATCTTTGTCATTTGTCAGTGACTTCCCATTTGTCAGAGAGTTCTGTTTTTGATTGAGCGATGACAACAATGAGCCTGCCGAAGGTAATTTTTTGGGTGTGCCATTCCCGGAATGCTGAGATGTGCGGGGAAGCGTGGCTGATTCTGTATGTTTCTGCATTGAGCTGCCACGAGGAAGTGTTGAGGAATCCGTATTTTTTGAGCCGCTACTGGAGTGTCCAGTTCTGGGTAGGGTAGACGTGTCGGCGCTCTTGTGCGTCCCACCGCTCCAGTGGCTCCCCCTGTGGAGTGTGGAGGAATCTGTGTTTTCCATCGTGGGCGGTGCATTCACCGGCGATTCATGAAGGCTCACCGGCCCATCTAAAAATACCCAGAAAAAAAGCTTTGACTTGTAATCCATAGATTAGAAGGTGATTGAGTGAGCAGGATTTAACACTGTACACTGTACACGTAACTGAAAAGTGATACAGAGATGCACATGTATTTAACATGAGGGTGAAACTCACAAAACCCCCTCGACTATTGAGAAATTGAGAAATGTGCTGAGAATGTGCAACATATTATGGCTATATTTACTACATGTAATCATTCAGAATTGTCCTTTTTAGAGCATATCATTAATTCTGCAGATTTAACAGCTACATTCAAGCATATACATAACAAAAAGGGCAAAACTTTGTAAAATAAGGCCCAAGGCGAATAATTTTTTTTTGGGGGCTTCTACAACACAAGTAGATAAATAATTTGATAGCTGTACTGAACACAGTTCTTCAGATAAAACTGGTTAATACATTCAAGCATATCCAAGATTATTACACCCGAAAAATAAAATAAGGGCTGAGATGATAAATTTTTTGCACGCATATAGAATACAACTAGATAAATAAGTTTCTAAAATTTAGTAGATGTACCGAACACGGATCTGCAGATATAACTTGTACACTCAACTATACATCACAAAATTATCAGGATTATTAGATCCGAAAAATGGCATAACTCCATAAAATATGACCTGAGAGGACTAATTGTTTTTGTAGGCATTTAGAATACAACTAGATATGAAAACCCAACGGGTTCAAGTCCCCTGTCGTTGAAACAATTGATTTGACTTGGAACCGTAACTTTCAGTACTGAGCATGCAGAGCAATCCCAAGTGAGATCCAGTGGCAAGGTACAATGTACCCACAATTACCGAATTTGTCCTAATCCGGCCAGGATTTCAGAAGATATTGTATGAAAACAAAATTTTAACTTGCCCCGCAGGTAGCGTAACCTATAGACGGGTCAGCATGAAAAGCAATCCCAAGCGCGATCTTGAGGCGAAGTACCCACATACAAAATTTTAAAAGAATCCGTTCAGTTTTTCAAATTTATTGTCTGGAAACAAAATTTTAACTTGCATGTAGACCCAGTTGGTGCCACCTATGAACAGATCGGTGTGAAAAACAATGCCAAGCGAGATCTTGAGGCGAGGTACCCACATACCAAATTTGAGAGAAATCCGTTCAGTTTTTCAGTCCTGAGTTATTGTCCAGAAACTAAAGTCGGACGGATGCAAAATTTAAACTTGGCCCCCAGGTGGCGCCACCTATAGGCAGATTGGCATGAAAAACAATCCCAAGCAAGATCTCGAGGTGAGCTACCCACATACCGCAGGCCACACAATTCACCTCAGCAATCGTAATTGCCGTGACTTAATCAGTTCACCTCAGCACTATTTAACATGGTGTTAAATAGGAATTATTTTAATGTGACATAATTTTGCCGAGGTGAGGTTTCCGAATTGTGAGGGCTGTAACAAATTTGAAAAGAAACTGTTCTGTTTTCCAAAAGTTATTGTCCGGAAACTAAACTTTAACTTTGGCTCCCAGGTGGAGCCACCTATAGGCGGAGTGGCGTCAAAAACAATCCCAAGCGAGATCTTGAGGTGAGGTACCCACACACCAAATTTGAAAAGAATCTGTTCACAGTTTTTCTAAAGTTATTGTCCGGAAACGAAATTTTAACTCCATTCAAATGAGCTTTTATTGTGAAAGATAGCAGTTAACATGCTTAACATGGGACTCTGTCTGGGAGATAGCCCTTTTGGTGTTGCAATCTATTGAGGGGTGGCAGAACAACACCTACTTTGCAGTCAGAACAGTTGCTGGTGTAAAAATAATAAAAAATAAAACAAAATTTGAAAAAGATTAAACAACATGTGGCTGTCGCCATCGGGACCCCTCGGGCCGGGCCCAGAGCAATTGTGGAAATAATGTTTCTGACGCCAACAACTCACATATTTGGGGTGGGCATAATTTTACCTGTATGATATAGATCATAGACAGACAAAACAATATAGCAATAGAGCAGTGATTACCTATAGTAGATGTGGTCGAACGATTACTGTCTATTCACAGCAATCCACACAGGTTTGTGTGAACTCCTGAAAAACACATCCCATGGCACCGACTTTCAATAGGCTTCTGGTACTGGCTGTATTAAACAACTGTATGAAGTTTCATTGTTGTGAGTGAAGGACTTTTTGAGATAATGTGTTTACAAGGATATGGACCAACAGACATGTATAAAGGGGCAGAACTCCTGAAAAACACATCCGATTACACCGACTTTCAATAGGCTTCTGGTACTGGCTGTATTAAACAACTGTATGAAGTTTCATTGTTGTGAGTGAAGGACTTTTTGAGATAATGTGTTTACAAGGATAAAAACAGACAGACATGTATAAAGGGGCATAACTCCTGAAAAACACATCCAATGGCACCGACTTTCAATAGGCTTCTGGTACTGGTTGTATTAAACAACTGTATGAAGTTTCATTGTTGTGAGTGAAGGACTTTTTGAGATAATGTGTTTACAAGGATATGGACCAACAGACATGTATAAAAGGGCATAACTCCTGAAAAACACATCCGATTACACCAACTTTCAATAGGCTTCTGGTACTGGCTGTATTAAACAACTGTATGAAGTTTCATTGTTGTGAGTGAAGGACTTTTTGAGATAATGTGTTTACAAGGATAAAAACAGCCAGACATGTATAAAGGGGCATAACTCCTGAAAAACACATCCGATTACACCGACTTTCAATAGGCTTCTGGTACTGGCTGTATTAAACAACTGTATGAAGTTTCATTGTTGCGAGTGAAGGACTTTTTGAGATAATGTGTTTACAAGGATATGGACCAACAGACATGTATAAAGGGACAGAACTCCTGAAAAACACATCCGATTACACCGACTTTCAATAGGCTTCTGGTACTGGCTGTATTAAACAACTGTATGAAGTTTCATTGTTGTGAGTGAAGGACTTTTTGAGATAATGTGTTTACAAGGATAAAAACAGACAGACATGTATAAAGGGGCATAACTCCTGAAAAACACATCCAATGGCACCGACTTTCAATAGGCTTCTGGTACTGGTTGTATTAAACAACTGTATGAAGTTTCATTGTTGTGAGTGAAGGACTTTTTGAGATAATGTGTTTACAAGGATATGGACCAACAGACATGTATAAAGGGGCATAACTCCTGAAAACACATCCGATTACACCGACTTTGAATAGGCTTCTGGTACTAGCTGCATTAAACAACTGTATGAAGTTTCATTGTTGTGAGTGAAGGACTTTTTGAGATAATGTGTTTACAAGGATAAAAACAGCCAGACATGTATAAAGGGCATAACTCCTGAAAAACACATCCAATGGCACCGACTTTCAATAGGCTTCTGGTACTGGCTGTATTAAACAACTGTATGAAGTTTCATTGTTGTAAGTGAAGGACTTTTTGAGATAATGTGTTTACAAGGATATGATGGACAGACGGACGGACGGACAGACGGACGGACGGACAGACGGACAGACGACGGAGGCAACGACAATACCGCTCGGGCAGAATCTGCCCGAGGGGTAAAAACTAAAATAATACAATTTGAACAGTTTTCTCAAACAATGGTTTCTCAAAATAAAAAAATTGAAATCTGACTGTCAAGTTTCAATTTTCGTTTTTGTAATCTCAAAATCAAAAATTGAAATTTGACAAGTCAATTTTTAATTTTCGTTTTGTTGTTTTACTTCACACAAAAACAAAAATCAAATAATGGAAATTGGCTTGTCCATTTTTCGTTTTTTGATTTTAAATTGGACATACATGTATGAATGATGAGAGTGCATGCACTGTAAGGGTTATGTCTGCACTAAGTCTGGTTGTCTTCTGTTTGATATAAACACAGCAAGAGCTGTTCATCACTCTCCTCCTGGATCATTCTGTTTTGTGTGAGTCATGAGAGCCGAGTGACCACACTCTCCTAAATCACTCTACATTGCATTGGAAATTGTGAGCAGTGATCAACAGCTCTTCTGAAGGAAAATTTAGGAGAGTGTTAAAACTGAGAGAATCAGATTGCTTTGAAAATTGAACATGACCTAGATACCTTTATGAGGCAGCATTGTGCCAAATATCCAGTCTCCAGCTCCCTCTGTATTTACAATACTATTCACATTTTGACCTGTGACTTTTGAAAATAGGTCTTGGTCAGTCTGGAGTGACCTTGATCTATAGACTCTTATAAGTCATCACTGTGTGAGCTATCATGAATAAATCAAGTTGTACCTTATATATTATGTTCACAAGAAAATAGGACTGCTATTCAAATTTTGACCTGTGACCTTTGAAAATAGGTCAAGGTCAGTCTAGAGTGAACTTGACCGATAGGCCCCGTAAGACAGCATTGAGCCCAATATCAAGACCCTAGCTCCATATTCACAAGGGACTGTCATGGCTATTCAAATTTTGACCTGAGCTTTGAAATAGGTCAAGGTCAGTCTGGAGTAAAATTGACCTAGAGGCATTCAAATGACAGCATTGTGTGAAATCTCATCGTTATTCAAATATTGCATTCCCAATTTTATTCACATTTTGACCTATGACCTTTGAAAATAGGTCAAGGTCATCCCAGAGTGAACTTGACCTAGAGTCAGATAGCATTGTGCAAAATATCTATTAAACACGACAATAAAAGAGTGGTGGAAAACAATGCCGGCACACAAATACATGTATACTGACTGCATATTGCTAAATACAGGTTAAGGTCAGTCCTGAGTCAACTTGACCTACATGTAAGAGGCCTCCATAAAGATAAAATCGCGGCTCTAGCCCGCTATGTTATCGAGATATTGTGTTCACAACATTTGGGATGGACAGACTGTCTGCAGACAGAAGGATGGAGGGATGAACAGCATTTCTATAGAAATAGACAAACTTCTGAGCTGTACTCCCCGTAAACATATTTCATGCACAAGCTTTCAACTCTCATGCCGGAGCCTTTATCAAGTGATCTGTTGAATTTCATAAAATTGTCCAATAGTTATCCGTTTCCATGGAAGATCGAATGTTATACATGTATAGAGATATACACCATAGTGGTTTAATTGTTTACTTATTCCCATGGAACATAATACACAGAACGTGTGACGTTCTGACGTTACATCACAGAGAACGGGATTTGTCTATTTCTATAATCAACGAACCCATGTACGAGTCTAAAACAGTATAGCATTTCTATAGTCCCCCTATTTAAAGTGGCAGGGGACAATAAAGACAAAAATCAAGATGAAATTAGGCTTGATTTGTTCACAGTTAATTTGTGAGGTGATTGGTACAGGGTTAATGTGATTACATGTCACCCCTGAATCAGACATTCCATACATTCAAGCAGTTAAATATGTTTGCCATGTTACCAACTGTTCACTCTCCAGGCCAGGCCATCAGAAAGGATAACAATGTCATTCAATTAGCTCCTAGACTCCCAACATGTGCTTCAAATATTTTCTAACACATTTTTATCCTGCTTCCAAAGCAAAGTTATAGGAGTATTGTATTCCCTGTCACAGTAAGCCCAGGTTTACATACAGAAGCTAGGCAAAGCGGCAATGTCCAGAGGGACACAATTGCTTCATCACATATAAGGGCCTTAATTTCATGATGTGATGGTCAAGGGCCTACACCATGATTATTAAACATCAACCATGGGCAAATGCATAACTCTTTAAAATATGGGCCGAGAGAGCCACTTTTAAGTCATCACTGTGTGAGCTATCATGAATAAATCAAGTTGTACCTTATATATTATGTTCACAAGAAAATAGGACTGCTATTCAAATTTTGACCTGTGACCTTTGAAAATAGGTCAGGGTCAGTCTAGAGTGAACTTGACCGATAGGCCCCGTAAGACAGCATTGAGCCCAATATCAAGACCCTAGCTCCATATTCACAAGGGACTGTCATGGCTATTCAAATTTTGACCTGAGCTTTGAAATAGGTCAAGGTCAGTCTGGAGTAAAATTGACCTAGAGGCATTCAAATGACAGCATTGTGTGAAATCTCATCGTTATTCAAATATTGCATTCCCAATTTTATTCACATTTTGACCTATGACCTTTGAAAATAGGTCAAGGTCATCCCAGAGTGAACTTGACCTAGAGTCAGATAGCATTGTGCAAAATATCTATTAAACACGACAATAAAAGAGTGGTGGAAAACAATGCCGGCACACAAATACATGTATACTGACTGCATATTGCTAAATACAGGTTAAGGTCAGTCCTGAGTCAACTTGACCTACATGTAAGAGGCCTCCATAAAGATAAAATCGCGGCTCTAGCCCGCTATGTTATCGAGATATTGTGTTCACAACATTTGGGATGGACAGACTGTCTGCAGACAGAAGGATGGAGGGATGAACAGCATTTCTATAGAAATAGACAAACTTCTGAGCTGTACTCCCCGTAAACATATTTCATGCACAAGCTTTCAACTCTCATGCCGGAGCCTTTATCAAGTGATCTGTTGAATTTCATAAAATTGTCCAATAGTTATCCGTTTCCATGGAAGATCGAATGTTATACATGTATAGAGATATACACCATAGTGGTTTAATTGTTTACTTATTCCCATGGAACATAATACACAGAACGTGTGACGTTCTGACGTTACATCACAGAGAACGGGATTTGTCTATTTCTATAATCAACGAACCCATGTACGAGTCTAAAACAGTATAGCATTTCTATAGTCCCCCTATTTAAAGTGGCAGGGGACAATAAAGACAAAAATCAAGATGAAATTAGGCTTGATTTGTTCACAGTTAATTTGTGAGGTGATTGGTACAGGGTTAATGTGATTACATGTCACCCCTGAATCAGACATTCCATACATTCAAGCAGTTAAATATGTTTGCCATGTTACCAACTGTTCACTCTCCAGGCCAGGCCATCAGAAAGGATAACAATGTCATTCAATTAGCTCCTAGACTCCCAACATGTGCTTCAAATATTTTCTAACACATTTTTATCCTGCTTCCAAAGCAAAGTTATAGGAGTATTGTATTCCCTGTCACAGTAAGCCCAGGTTTACATACAGAAGCTAGGCAAAGCGGCAATGTCCAGAGGGACACAATTGCTTCATCACATATAAGGGCCTTAATTTCATGATGTGATGGTCAAGGGCCTACACCATGATTATTAAACATCAACCATGGGCAAATGCATAACTCTTTAAAATATGGGCCGAGAGAGCCACTTTTAAGTCATCACTGTGTGAGCTATCATGAATAAATCAAGTTGTACCTTATATATTATGTTCACAAGAAAATAGGACTGCTATTCAAATTTTGACCTGTGACCTTTGAAAATAGGTCAGGGTCAGTCTAGAGTGAACTTGACCGATAGGCCCCGTAAGACAGCATTGAGCCCAATATCAAGACCCTAGCTCCATATTCACAAGGGACTGTCATGGCTATTCAAATTTTGACCTGAGCTTTGAAATAGGTCAAGGTCAGTCTGGAGTAAAATTGACCTAGAGGCATTCAAATGACAGCATTGTGTGAAATCTCATCGTTATTCAAATATTGCATTCCCAATTTTATTCACATTTTGACCTATGACCTTTGAAAATAGGTCAAGGTCATCCCAGAGTGAACTTGACCTAGAGTCAGATAGCATTGTGCAAAATATCTATTAAACACGACAATAAAAGAGTGGTGGAAAACAATGCCTGCATATTGCTAAATACTGGTTAAGGTCAGTCCTGAGTCAACTTGACCTACATGTAAGAGGCCTCCATAAAGATAAAATCACGGCTCTAGCCCGCTATGTTATCGAGATATTGTGTTCACAACATTTGGGATGGACAGACTGTCTGCAGACAGAAGGATGGAGGGATGAACAGCATTTCTATAGAAATAGACAAACTTCTGAGCTGTACTCCCCGTAAACATATTTCATGCACAAGCTTTCAACTCTCATGCCGGAGCCTTTATCAAGTGATCTGTTGAATTTCATAAAATTGTCCAATAGTTATCCGTTTCCATGGAAGATCGAATGTTATACATGTATAGAGATATACACCATAGTGGTTTAATTGTTTACTTATTCCCATGGAACATAATACACAGAACGTGTGACGTTCTGACGTTACATCACAGAGAACGGGATTTGTCTATTTCTATAATCAACGAACCCATGTACGAGTCTAAAACAGTATAGCATTTCTATAGTCCCCCTATTTAAAGTGGCAGGGGACAATAAAGACAAAAATCAAGATGAAATTAGGCTTGATTTGTTCACAGTTAATTTGTGAGGTGATTGGTACAGGGTTAATGTGATTACATGTCACCCCTGAATCAGACATTCCATACATTCAAGCAGTTAAATATGTTTGCCATGTTACCAACTGTTCACTCTCCAGGCCAGGCCATCAGAAAGGATAACAATGTCATTCAATTAGCTCCTAGACTCCCAACATGTGCTTCAAATATTTTCTAACACATTTTTATCCTGCTTCCAAAGCAAAGTTATAGGAGTATTGTATTCCCTGTCACAGTAAGCCCAGGTTTACATACAGAAGCTAGGCAAAGCGGCAATGTCCAGAGGGACACAATTGCTTCATCACATATAAGGGCCTTAATTTCATGATGTGATGGTCAAGGGCCTACACCATGATTATTAAACATCAACCATGGGCAAATGCATAACTCTTTAAAATATGGGCCGAGAGAGCCACTTTTGATAGGCGTCTGCACTCTGTAAAATAAGAACCGAGACAAATAAGCTGTACATGTACATACCGAACACGGATCTGCAGATATAACTTGTACATTCAGCTACAGATAACCAAATCAGAAATTATTACATCTGAAAGGGGCATAACTCCATAAGCCGAGGCGAGTAATCCTTTTTTGGCTTGTAGAATACAACAATATAAATAAATTTCCAAAATATAGTAGCTATACCGATAGTTCTGCAGATATAGTTGGTTCAGTGCTCACAAAACCCGGCTGAATTATTCAGTTACTCGCCAATGTGTCAATTAAAAAATAGAGTAAATCACCACAGTGGCGAGTGAATTTTTGGTGTTTAGACGCCAAAGTAATTTTGAATTTAGTTTATCAGGCAGCAAAATCCGATAACGGCGAAAATGTACAGGAAATAATGACAGAGAATAATGCCAACGACACTCAGACATGGGGAAAGCCTAGTCTATTTATAGAGCCCACGTGGTCTGATGTAATATCCACGCACTTGAAACCATGTGCAGGCAAGGCATGGGCGAATCCTTATTTGGCGTGACACAATAAGATCACGTGCTCGCCCCAGAAAAGTTATTTCACGACCCGCTGACTGTTCTCAGCCAGTGAAATCATCGTAGTAGAACTTAATGTAAACAAATTCTATGAAACAAAACTGGCAGGAATTTGCAAGTTCAAGGTCAAGAGTTCAAACGGCCCGTCCCATTCCAGTGCAACAAGATGATACATTGTATGCCTAAAGCACGACATGTGCATTTTGACTTTAGTGTCGCTTCTAAAACAATTGATTTGGTATGCTGAAAGACAACACGTCATGTGGTAAAAGTTGGAACTTTTGTTTCATCTGACCGACTTTTCATTCTGGCCATTTCGGATTTGCATTATCCGACACATGAATGATCGTTTTGTTCGCGCAAAATTCTGAGGGTACTCTAACATGTTTTTTTCTCTCTTTTTTTTTTTCAAACTAACACTGGATTATCATGCTGTTGGAAAAACTGATTGTCTGTCGTTTTATTACATGGAAAAGTCGTTCTGGATTGGCGAGTAAATAAAACATCAGGTCGCCAATGTGGCGAGTAAATTTTTAGCCTTACTCGCCAAATGGCGACCAACTGAAAAAAAAAATTGTAACAGAAATCAATATATCTGTAAATACATCTGTAAAGAGCCATAACTCTGTAAAATATGGGCCAAGGGGCGCCACTTTCGATAGCACTAGATAAATAAGTGTTGAAAATTTGGTGGTTGTGTCTCCAGTGGTTTTGCCTAAAATGCGGTAACAGACGGAAGGGCGTACGGACGGACGGACAGACATGGCGACGACAATACCCCGAGGCCAATTGACTAAGGGGTAAAAAACCTTACAAAATGCACTGAAAGTCACGATTTCCACAAACAGAGTGATCTTGTCTACCGTATAAAATAAGGGCTCGAAATTCCCACAAGCCCGGTAGCCCGTGGCTGGTGAATTTAGAACTTGGCTGGCTGAATTTAATTCTAGAACTAGCTAACCAGCCCAACTGGCTTGTTATAATTCAAGAATTTTAGCTTTGTTTAATGAAATCTACCAGCCCGGTGGTCTAACAAAGTTTTATGGTAAATGCATGCCCTGAAAATGTAGCTTGGAAGTCATGGACGTGGTCAGAATTAGAATATTTTAGCATGTTCAGAGGATTTACACCTAATTCTAAATACGATTTCTCATGAATAAATAAATATTTTATCCAAAAATGAAAATGTATCTGCTTTAAACGGTCATTTGCTTCTTTGATTTCTAATGTTAAATGCATTATGCTTTTACAACCAGTAAACTACTATGTTAAATGGACCAGATTAAAGTATTGATCCAAGTACATGCACATGTACACTCGCTGTTAGACATGTTTAAACATTTGAAAGAAAAAAAGTGTTGAATTTATGTACATGTGCCCAATATTAATCCAGGTTGTATTTTCTTCTCATCAATTACATGAATACCAGTCATGAGATTTCACTCCATCATTAAATGTGTCATTTTACAGTACCCAGATATCTAGCATTACCATATTGGATCAGTAGTTTTTGCTCAGTTGAATTGCAATAAATAAACACACGAAAGGGTGTTTATATTGTTAGGTGCCCCCATTTAATGATAAATGCAAACCCTATTTCCAGCAGATTTTTGTGTCATTAGTTTTGAGGAGAGGACGTATGAAATAATCATTTCTTTAATATTCCTGGTTGGACGAACATTGTCTGTCATCTGGCCATAGCATATTTATGCTGGAAAACTGTTGAACCAGATGGACAAATTACCACCAATATCCATCAACATGTTGATGACACTTTTACTTGTAGCTCAAATGAGTCCAATTTGATCTACCTTAGTTGGGTTGAAGAAAAAATACATTTTAACTGTATTACGCTGCTGAATTCTTCTTTATGGTGCACTGCAAAAGTTCCCATTTTTACGATGTATTACACTATTACACCCGGCTTTTATGAGCAAAAATATCATTCATACGTGTGTGTCAAGATTTGCCTTTCGTAGAAGCCGGTTCATAACAGTTCGGTCAACGTTTATTTTATTTTATTTTATGCTGAAATATTTAAAATTGTCATTGTAAATACATTTTATTGTAAGAGGCTACATTGACTTCACCTTATTATCGCCAAAAACAACGATTTTCAGCGAAATAACGCTCGAAAAACATGCTTTTTTTCGCTGTCTTCAGCATGGTCGTGTTCGGCTATCTGACCGCCATTTCGAAAGATCTAGGTCTCGTTGTCAAGGGGAATCCTTGTTCTTTCTATAAATAGTCATTACTTTGATGGATGGCCAATGAAAACACACGATGATGACGGATTTGGGAACCATAGAGGGATTTCCCTTTCGTAGAGCTTGAAGCAATGAGTCTCGCGATTGGACAAAGCCACGATTTGCCGTCACGTGGCCGAAATAAAGGTCGTTCATTGGCCCAGACGTTGTACTGGAAATTTTCCATAAGAAACTTACGACGTAGAAAATGGCGACTCGCGGAGGAAGTTGGCAGAATTATGTGAAAATAAAGTTTGTTACGATGATTTCATCGTAATCAACACTATGGAAAGATAAACTGTGCTTTTATACTTCAAATATACCAAAGAATCATATATTTTGATGGGATTTTCCGTGAGTATTTTATATTTTCTCAGCGGCCTTCTCGGCGAGATTTTATGAAAATCTCCCCTCGCGGTATTTATTTATTTTTTAATTTCTTTCTCCCGATTTCGTTCTTCTAAGACAGCATATGAATTTTACATCCAGAAAATCACGACAGACTTAGCTAACAATATACATATGGGTTTTATCAGGTTTCATGCATGGTAAATTTGAAAATATTGATTTTAGACAATGGTACGCGAAGACCGACAAGTTCAGGGCCCCTCTCCCGGGCCCCCCGCAGTCTACGCTGCGGCCACTCTACCGGGCCCGCCGCAGCGTAACGGTTAATAACTGAGTCAATATTGTCCGTCCTATGTTCGTCCAACCACAAAATGGTCTAATTCTCTAAATTTTGCATAGCTCAATAATGACAATGTCAATGTGTTCAATGTCATCTGCCTTTGTCCATTGGCATCACCTATGGGTCGTTACATGTACTTTGTTCGGACTGTTAACCTGAGAACTCAAAGTTTCCGTCCTGGTGTTGGACGTACAAAATAGGTGTTACAGCCTGCGACACCTGAAGCCCATATAAAACAGTATTCAAACTTTTGAGAGACCAATTGACCAACTGTTGGGAGACCATCAGGCATACGATACCTAAACATGAATTTATTCATTTGCAAATCATTTGCAAACATTACAAATCTTTTCGTCAGTAAAAATCCAAAATATCGCCAGTTTATGTTGGTTGGTTGGTTGTTTGAAGTTTAACGTCGCACCTAACCTTATTGGTCACATGGTGACGATGACCCAAACAAACATACCCTAGCAAAACCCTAACCCTAACACAAAGCTAACCAAAACTACAAAAAAAATTGAATTTTGAAAATTAGGCTCTCAAAATTGTGTTGGACTAGCAAGACAGACATGTTGGACTGTTTCAAGACAACTTTTGTTGAACCAGGGGAATAGATGGATTTCCTTTATCATTCTTAGTGGCAAAGCTCAGTTAACAAATTTATATGAATTATTATCTAGCTGAAAATATTCTGAGGCATTCCTAAGGATGTAATTCCCATTATACTGCCTGTCTTCTGTTTGTCCAACACTGTCTGTCTCTCGTTTGTCCAACACTGTCTGTCTCTCGTTCGTCCATCACTGTCTGTCTCTCGTTCGTCCATCACTATTTATCAGTTTGAACTTTGTTCATGGGTAACAATTATAGACTTGAACACAGTTTTCAGAAGTATTTACTTATTTTTCCACATCTAGCTACCTTTTTAAATCAGTTAATTTGTGCTGGAATAGGGGGAATTACACATTTTATGACCACTTTTCTGTCTCCGTTTGTCCGACACATTTATTGTATATTGACATAATTATGATTTAAAGGAGCATTCATAGTTGAATGATATATTTATTTCTAACATTTGGAAAACTTTTGGACCAATAAATATGTTCGAGAATCATGGAGAAAATGCATAAAACTTCATTTTTGTCTGTCTTCGTTCGTCCAACACCAAGTTCAACATGCATGCTAAAACTAGATTTTCTAGAACTAGAACTAGAACTTTTTTATCTAAAACTAGATTTGGCATAAAAACAAATTTATTGTTGAACCTCAACAATCAGTTAATCTATAGAAAAGAAATATTTTGTGAAAAAGTAGGTGTCATGGAGGTCACACAAACAGGAGCCCCTAACAATATACACACCTAACAATATCAGGGTGCGAAAGTTGCCCAGTTGACAAGGGCAACCTAAATTTCCTTTGGGCAACCAAATTCTGTCCAAATTGCAATGCATTTAGATGTGTTGGTTGCCCGTGCTTGCCGAAGGGCAACTAGAATTTGTTTGTCTATTTCATACCCTGAATATACACACCTAACAATATACACACCTAACAATATACACACCTAACAATATACACACCCAAAAACAAGTAATACATGTAGCTGATACATGTAATTCAGGGGGATTTGAGTTGTTTTCCTGAGCACTACAATGGAATTATTTAAAAGAAGATACTTTATGAATATTTAATCCCCAAATTTCCTAGCCTGCTCAATAGTTTCATCTCACATCATGCATTCAATGTAGCACTGCTCCCTCACAGAAATAGGGTGTAATTGGGATGCATTTAAGGAACAGATACATGTAGAGCGCATCACTTGATACAAGACATCTACATGAAGGGTGCAGTTGTGGCTTGCGTCCCATCTGCGCCTCCATTTTGACATTAGATTCACTACGGCTAAAGCGCAAAATAGAACGCATTCCAAATATTTTATTTGCACTTTCTATGTGCCCTATTAGAGAATACGGCACGGTTGGGGCACAGTATTAGGGTGCAGATAATGCACAGGTGGGGCGCAGAAAGGGGGTGATTAGGGCGCACTCACAGAATAATAGCACAAACCGTACTGATAGGGTGCAGTGGGGGCGCAGTTGGGCCACAGTTACATGTATGGCACAATTGGAGCGCAGTTGCGGTGCAGTTAGGGCACAGTTGGGGAGCAGAACAGTATTGAAGATGCAAATAAGGTAAGATGTTTACTGGTACATGTATCTACATTGTACCTCATCTAATTAAGTCTAATTTCACTTTGCAGGTATATATGTCTACAGTGTCTACAGTGCGCAGATAGGGCACAGTATGAATTTTGGAGAAAATAGCTATAGATGTTGACAAGGCAATGCCAGGCTACTACAGTCTGCAGTCAAGCTGGATGTTCTCAGTACAATCTACATGTAGATGCTGCCGGATACTTAACAATGAAGTCTGCAGTATGTATGCAGCATGTATGTGAATGTAATAGGACTGGCTTTTCCACAGGAATCCAGGGTCTGCAGTATGTATGTGCATGTATGTGAATGTAATAGGACTGGCTTTTCCACAGGAATCCAGGGTCTGCAGCATGTATGTGAATGTAATAGGACTGGCTTTTCCACAGGAATCCAAGGTCTGCAGTATGTATGTGCATGTATGTGAATGTAATAGGACTGGCTTTTCCACAGGAATCCAGGGTCTGCAGTATGTATGTGCATGTATGTGAATGTAATAGGACTGGCTTTTCCACAGGAATCCAGGGTCTGCAGTATGTATGTGCATGTATGTGAATGTAATAGGACTGGCTTTTCCACAGGAATCCAGGGTCTGCAGTATGTATGTGCATGTATGTGAATGTAATAGGACTGGCTTTTCCACAGGAATCCAGGGTCTGCACAGAATGTAAATCCCAGGGGTCTGCAGTATGTATGTGCATGTATGTGAATGTAATAGGACTGGCTTTTCCACAGGAATCCAGGGTCTGCAGTATGTATGTGCATGTATGTGAATGTAATAGGACTGGCTTTTCCACAGGAATCCAGGGTCTGCAGTATGTATGTGCATGTATGTGAATGTAATAGGACTGGCTTTTCCACAGGAATCCAGGGTCTGCAGTATGTATGTGCATGTATGTGAATGTAATAGGACTGGCTTTTCCACAGGAATCCAGGGTCTGCAGTATGTATGTGCATGTATGTGAATGTAATAGGACTGGCTTTTCCACAGGAATCCAGGGTCTGCAGTATGTATGTGCATGTATGTGAATGTGATAGGACTGGCTTTTCCACAGGAATCCAGGGTCTGCAGTATGTATGTGCATGTATGTGAATGTAATAGGACTGGCTTTTCCACAGGAATCCAGGGTCTGCAGTATGTATGTGCATGTATGTGAATGTAATAGGACTGGCTTTTCCACAGGAATCCAGGGTCTGCAGTATGTATGTGCATGTATGTGAATGTAATAGGACTGGCTTTTCCACAGGAATCCAGGGTCTGCAGTATGTATGTGCATGTATGTGAATAATAGGACTGGCTTTTCCACAGGAATCCAGGGTCTGCAGTATGTATGTGCATGTATGTGAATGTAATAGGACTGGCTTTTCCACAGGAATCCAGGGTCTGCAGTATGTATGTGCATGTATGTGAATGTAATAGGACTGGCTTTTCCACAGGAATCCAGGGTCTGCAGTATGTATGTGCATGTATGTGAATGTAATAGGACTGGCTTTTCCACAGGAATCCAGGGTCTGCAGTATGTATGTGCATGTATGTGAATGTAATAGGACTGGCTTTTCCACAGGAATCCAGGGTCTGCAGTATGTATGTACATGTATGTGAATGTGATAGGACTGGCTTTTCCACAGGAATCCAGGGTCTGCAGTATGTATGTGCATGTATGTGAATGTAATAGGACTGGCTTTTCCACAGGAATCCAGGGTCTGCAGTATGTATGTGCATGTATGTGAATGTAATAGGACTGGCTTTTCCACAGGAATCCAGGGTCTGCAGTATATGTATGTGCATGTATGTGAATGTAATAGGACTGGCTTTTCCACAGGAATCCAGGGTCTGCAGTATGTATGTGCATGTATGTGAATGTAATAGGACTGGCTTTTCCACAGGAATCCAGGGTCTGCAGTATGTATGTGCATGTATGTGAATGTAATAGGACTGGCTTTTCCACAGGAATCCAGGGTCTGCAGTATGTATGTGCATGTATGTGAATGTAATAGGACTGGCTTTTCCACAGGAATCCAGGGTCTGCAGTATGTATGTGCATGTATGTGAATGTGATAGGACTGGCTTTTCCACAGGAATCCAGGGTCTGCAGTATGTATGTGCATGTATGTGAATGTAATAGGACTGGCTTTTCCACAGGAATCCAGGGCCTGCAGTATGTATGTGCATGTATGTGAATGTAATAGGACTGGCTTTTCCACAGGAATCCAGGGTCTGCAGTATGTATGTGCATGTATGTGAATGTAACAGGACTGGCTTTTCCACAGGAATCCAGGGTCTGCAGTATGTATGTGCATGTATGTGAATGTAACAGGACTGGCTTTTCCACAGGAATCCAGGGTCTGCAGTATGTATGTGAATGTAATAGGACTGGCTTTTCCACAGGAATCCAGGGTCTGCAGTATGTATGTGCATGTATGTGAATGTAATAGGACTGGCTTTTCCACAGGAATCCAGAGAATTGATTCCCATCAGCACTCCCGCAAAATAATTCACAGGAATTTCCAGATTCCCGTAAAATTCCATCAATCTGTATGCGAATGACAGCTTTTAAGAGATTTCCGTGGATTCCCGCGGAGTTAGCTTGTGGCGACAGGAAAATTCTAGTTGTTGCCAAAATGTCGAATAAATTGTTGTCCTCCAGTATCGTTTATCGCCACCTGCTCAGTGCTACATGTACGTGTCTGTCTTATAGAGTGTACCCAGCCCATTCAAATGATTCTATTTGTTCCGATAAATTGTCCCCGAAATATCGACGAAAACGTCTCGGAAATTTTTTCGGGCACAGACAGTAATGCTTAGCACACAGTTTACACCAAATGTCCGTCACCTGTATTTGCCTCGATCGTCCCACCCGTATTCCTTTTCCGAAAGGTTTTTAACTGCACAGTAGGTTGGTCTGACATGATGAGTGGATCGTAGATCATTCCAAAACAAGGAATTCTCCCAACTATAAATCATGCAGTTCAAGAGAATAAAGTCCCACCATTACACACGTGTTACACAGTTGGGGAGCAGAACAGTATATTTTCTATTTTCAGGCCTCAATTTAAGATGGTAACCTGTTTTTTGCCATATGAAAAATAGTGGTAACCTATTTTCAGGTCCCCATAATTTTGACTAATAATATGCCATTAGGTTAATAATTATGCAATTGGTTCCCACAGGTTACCAGTGTAGAATTCATGGTAACCTGTTGAGAGGTTACCATCAGCACTCCTTAAATTGAGGCCTGTATTTTGAGTCGGATAAAGTGATTGGCTGATATACATGTAGGCAATATTGTCGACATAACCCACATTTTGACCAATAAGGCGAAGGAAAGTAATTAGATGAATCAGAGTAAGTTTTGTCCAAAAGAGAACACAAACCTAGGCAATACACAATCGCAATACGGATTTCTCTGAACAAAACTAGGCCATTATATTTCAATACCAAGATGGCATATTGGTAAGTGCGCGCCTGGCATATAAGATTGGCCAGAGACCCTGGTCAGTGAGATTGGTTTGTCGGTCGGAAAAAGTTTTTATATTTTTTTTATTGCTGAAAAGTGAGTCAGTTTAGTTCCAACTGGCAAAAATTTATAAATCAATTATTCCTCATAGTTATTGAATAAAGGCTACTCTTTGGTATGACTGCTAAATATATACTAGCAGAAATTTATCCCCAAATATCATGACAAGAATGCCGCAAGAACCAAAGAGAAGCATAACTTTTCGTTGATGCTGCTGTTGTTGTGTAACTCATAGTGTTGTTGACATGCCGCCGGCCGGCTCGATGTTGTCGTCTTCGCGTAGATAGCCACCTCCCTTCCCTTAATATTTCTGGGGATTACAGCCAATAGGTATGACTTCTCTTCACATAACGTGGTATCGAATCGACAACGAATGATGAATAAAAATATATTCACAAAAAAACGTGATCAAAGATCACCAGCCATGCACTGTCATAATCGCTGCCACGATGGTCGTGCATCAGCAAAGACACAAATAGAACCGTACCGTACTGCAAACGTGCTTAAAGTGTTCACCCCATTGGCAAACTTCGTTGAATCTTATTCCTTTCTCATTTATTCGGCACAGTGCCCCTTTATATGGTTTTCTTTTTCCAGACAAAAAGACAACTGGGTCGCCATTCGACATGCGGTCTGGTGTCGGGAACCCTCATGTGACTTGCCATGTTCAACATTTCGAGGCATCCCGCTCGCCACTGACTCCGGCATTTATTTTTATCTCCAGCAGAGATCGATTATGGGGTGTCCAGTTTTCGCCATCGTTCTCGGTATATCAGGAAATGGAGTAAACAGCGTGCTCATCGACACAAAAGTTATGCTTAGATAATTTAAACATTCATATTGCAAAAATCGGGATTTGGTCTGTGTATTGCAAATTTCGGGGACAAATTAAAAAAATTGGCAGACGACGCTGATTCACCTAATTACTTTCCTTCACCTAAGAAATGACGAGTGGCGTGTTCACTCATTGGTCAACGGCATTCCATTCACCTGATAACATTGAACAACAACACGTATTGACGGTTGCGAGAATAAACTAAAAGATGTTACAAAATCTGTCAATTTTAGGGGCGCGAAAGAAAGCGCTCCTCAATCTTGTTTTACGGGTGCGAAGGGGAGCGAGCGCGATCGCGCCCGTTATATTAGAAGCACTGCATGCACCGAATATTTCCAGTCATTTATTCAGTGTTCCCGTTATATGCATTCCCCAGACTCATGCGGATGATTGCGTGATCACTAGATCAACCTTCGGCGAGTGAAAAAATTATCTCCTCGCCAACTTGGCGAATAATTTGCTATGTCTGGTAGCCAAATGGCTAAGGAGAAAAAATTCAAATTCCGACCACTAATCAGTATAGCAGTGTTCCACTTTCTCATTGATGTGCATGTAATCAGTATAGCAGTGTTCCACTCTCATTGATGTGCATGTAATCAGTATAGCAGTGTTAAACTCTCATTGATGTGCATGTAATCAGTATAGCAGTGTTCCACTCTCTCACTGATGTGCATGTAATCAGCATAGCAGTGTTCACACTCTCGCTGATGTGCATGTAATCAGTATAGCAGTGTTCCACTCTCTCATTGATGTGCGTGTAATCAGTATAGCAGTGTTCCACTCTCTCATTGATGTGCGTGTACAGACAGTATAGTATCAGTATAGCAGTGTTCCACACTCTCGCTGATGTGCATGTAATCAGTATAGCAGTGTTCCACTCTCTCATTGATGGCATGTAATCAGTATAGCAGTGTTCCACTCTCATTGATGTGCATTTAATCAGTATAGCAGTGTTCCACTCTCTCATTGATGTGCATGTAATCAGTATGGCAGTGTTCCACTCTCTCACTGATGTGCATGTAATCAGTATAGCAGTGTTCACTCTCGCTGATGTGCATGTAATCAGTATAGCAGTGTTCCACTCTCTCATTGATGTGCGTGTAATCAGTATAGCACTGTTCCACACTCTCATTGATGTGCGTGTACAGACAGTATAGTATCAGTATAGCAGTGTTCCACACTCTCGCTGATGTGCATGTAATCAGTATAGCAGTGTTCCACTCTCTCATTGATGTGCATGTAATCAGTATAGCAGTGTTCCACTCTCATTGATGTGCATGTAATCAGTAGAGCAGTGTTCCACACTCTCACTGATGTGCAGTAATCAGTATAGCAGTTTTCCACACTCTCACTGATGTGCGTGTAATCAGTAGAGCAGTGTTCCACTCTCTCATTGATGTGCGTGTAATCAGTATAGCAGTGTTCCACTCTCTCATTGATGTGCATGTAATCAGTATAGCAGTGTTCACACTCTCGCTGATGTGCATGTAATCAGTATAGCAGTGTTCCACTCTCTCATTGATGTGCGTGTAATCAGTATAGCAGTGTTCCACTCTCTCACTGATGTGCATGTAATCAGTAGAGCAGTGTTCCACTCTCTCATTGATGTGCGTGTAATCAGTAGAGCAGTGTTCCACACTCTCATTGATGTGCGTGTAATCAGTAGAGCAGTGTTCCACTCTCTCATTGATGTGCATGTAATCAGTATAGCAGTGTTCCACATTCTCATTGATGTGCGTGTAATCAGTAGAGCAGTGTTCCACTCTCTCAGTGATGTGCATGTAATCAGTATAGCAGTGTTCCACATTCTCATTGATGTGCGTGTAATCAGTAGAGCAGTGTTCCACTCTCTCATTGATGTGCGTGTAATCAGTATAGCAGTGTTCCACTCTCTCATTGATGTGCATGTAATCAGTATAGCAGTGTTCACACTCTCGCTGATGTGCATGTAATCAGTATAGCAGTGTTCCACTCTCTCATTGATGTGCATGTAATCAGTATAGCAGTGTTCCACTCTCTCACTGATGTGCGTGTAATCAGTAGAGCAGTGTTCCACTCTCATTGATGTGCGTGTAATCAGTAGAGCAGTGTTCCACACTCTCATTGATGTGCGTGTAATCAGTAGAGCAGTGTTCCACTCTCTCATTGATGTGCATGTAATCAGTATAGCAGTGTTCCACATTCTCATTGATGTGCGTGTAATCAGTAGAGCAGTGTTCCACTCTCATTGATGTGCGTGTAATCAGTATAGCAGTGTTCCACTCTCTCATTGATGTGCATGTAATCAGTATAGCAGTGTGCCACTCTCTCATTGATGTGCCTGCAATCAATAGCAGTGTTCCACTCTCTCATTGATGTG
Source organism: Hanleya hanleyi (assembly GCA_036873755.1). Lineage (NCBI taxonomy): Eukaryota > Metazoa > Mollusca > Polyplacophora > Lepidopleurida > Hanleyidae > Hanleya > Hanleya hanleyi. Next base: position 43,462 of record JAVTVY010036177.1, on the reverse strand, counting down.
CATGTAATCAGTATAGCAATGTTCCACTCTCTCATTGATGTGCATGTAATCATTGATGTGCATGTAATCAGTATAGCAGTGTCCACTCTCTCATTGATGTGCATGTAATCAGTATAGCAGTGTTCCACTCTCTCAGCAGATGTGCCACTCTCGTGTAATCAGTATAGCAGTGTGTCAACAGTATCAGCAGTGTCCCACACTCTCACTGATGTGCATGTAATCAGTATAGCAGTGTTCCACTCTCATTGATGTGCATGTAATCAGTATAGCAGTGTTCCACTCTCTCATTGATGTGCATGTAATCAGTATAGCAGTGTGCCACTCTCTCATTGATGTGCATGTAATCAGTATAGCAGTGTTCCACTCTCTCATTGATGTGTGTGTAATCAGTATAGCAGTGTTCCACTCTCTCATTGATGTGCATGTAATCAGTATAGCAGTGTCCCACTCTCACTGATGTGCATGTAATCAGTATAGCAGTGTTCCACTCTCTCATTGATGTGCGTGTAATCAGTATAGCAGTGTTCCACACTCACTGATGTGCATGTAATCAGTATAGCAGTGTTCCACACTCATTAATGTGCATGTAATCAGTATAGCAGTGTTCCACTTTCTCATTGATGTGCATGTAATCAGTATAGCAGTGTTCCACTCTCTCATTGATGTTCATGTAATCAGCATAGCAGCGTTCCACTCTCTCATTGATGTGCATGTAATCAGTATAGCAGTGTTCCACTCTCATTGATGTTCATGTAATCAGTATAGCACTGCTCCACACTCACTGATGTGCATGTAATCAGTATAGCAGTGTTCCACTCTCTCACTGATGTTCATGTAATCAGTATAGCAGTGTGCCACTCTCTCATTGATGTGCATGTAATCAGTATAGCAGTGTTCCACTCTCTCATTGATGTGCATGTAATCAGTATAGCAGTGCTCCACACTCTCATTGATGTGCATGTAATCAGCATAGCAGTGTTCCACTCTCTCATTGATGTGCATGTAATCAGTATAGCAGTGTTCCACTCTTTCACTGATGTTCATGTAATCAGTATAGCAGTGTTTCACTCTCTCATTGATGTGCATGTAATCAGTATAGCAGTGTGCCACTCTCTCATTGATGTTCATGTAATCAGTATAGCAGAGTTCCACTTTCTCATTGATGTGCATGTAATCAGTATAGCAGTGTTCCACTCTCTCATTGATGTGCATGTAATCAGTATAGCAGTGTTCCACACTCTCACTGATGTGCATGTAATCAGTATAGCAGTGTTCCACTCTCTCATTGATGTTCATGTAATCAGTATAGCAGTGTTCCACTCTCTCATTGATGCGCATGTAATCAGTATAGCAGTGTTCCACTCTCTCATTGATGTACATGTAATCAGTATAGCAGTGTTCCACTCTCTCATTGATGTTCATGTAATCACTCTCTCATTGATGTGCATGTAATCAGTATAGCAGTGTTCCACTCTCTCATTGATATACATGTAATCAGTATAGCAGTGTTCCACTCTCATTGATGTTCATGTAATCAGTATAGCAGTGTTCCACTCTCTCATTAATGTGCATGTAATCAGTATAGCAGTGTTCCACACTCTCACCGATGTGCATGTAATCAGTATAGCAGTGTGCCACTCTCTCATTGATGTGCATGTAATCAGCATAGCAGTGTTCCACTCTCTCATTGATGTGCGTGTAATAAGTATAGCAGGGTTCCACCCTCTCATTGATGTACATGTAATCAGTATAGCAGTGTTGCACTCTCTCATTGATGTTCATGTAATCAGTATAGCAGTGTTCCACTCTCTCATTAATGTGCATGTAATCAGTATAGCAGTGTTCCACACTCTCACTGATGTGCGTGTAATCAGTATAGCAGTGTTCCACTCTCTCATTGATGTGCATGTAATCAGTATAGCGGTGTTCCACTCTCTCATTGATGTACATGTAATCAGTATAGCAGTGTTCCACTCTGTCATTGATGTTCATGTAATCAGTATAGCAGTGTTCCACTCTCTCATTGATGTGCGTGTAATCAGTATAGCAGTGTGCCACTCTCTCATTGATGTGTATGTAATCAGTATAGCAGTGTTCCACTCTCTCATTGATGTGCGTGTAATAAGTATAGCAAGGTTCCACTCTCATTGATGTGCATGTAATCAGTATAGCAGTGTTCCACTCGCATTGATGTGCGTGCAATCAGTATAGCAGTGTGCCACTCTCTCATTGATGTGCATGTAATCAGTATAGCAGTGTTCCACACTCTCATTAATGTGCATGTAATCAGTATAGCAGTGTTCCACACTCTCATTAATGTGCATGTAATCAGTATAGCAGTGTTCCACTCTCATTGATGTGCATGTAATCAGTATAGCAGTGTTCCACACTCTCATTAATGTGCATGTAATCAGTATAGCAGTGTTCCACTCTCATTAATGTGCATGTAATCAGTATAGCATGTTCCACACTCTCACTGATGTGCATGTAATCAGTATAGCAGTGTGCCACTCTCTCATTGATGTGCATGTAATCAGTATAGCAGTGTGCCACTCTCTCATTGATGTGCATGTGATCAGTATAGCAGTGTGCCACTCTCTCATTGATGTGCATGTGATCAGTATAGCAGTGTGCCACTCTCTCATTGATGTGCATGTGATCAGTATAGCAGTGTGCCACTCTCTCATTGATGTGCATGTAATAAGTATAGCAGTGTTCCACTCTCTCATTGATGTGCATGTGATCAGTATAGCAGTGCAGCCCTCTTAATTAGGAAAAATTGCCACGGCAAAAAAGTAGCTGACCTAACCTAGCCGACGACGGCATTTACCACGGCATTTTTCTAAATCAACATTTGCTCATATCACAAGGCTGAAAATTTGTGATTAAATTTAATTCTTCTTGATGCATTTGAACAGTTACCTGTGCGAGTGGTGTTAATGCAAGTTCCAGTTGGCCATTGAACACATGCCTATGGTGTCCACTGAACAGCATTCATTGTCCATTTATTGTATATACAGAAAAAAATAAACATTCAAAGTTATTCATGTTTGACATGTCTTGTTTTATTATATTTACTTAAAGAATGAACATTTTAAAACATTATTTAGTGTAGTTTGACGAGGCTCGCCCTGTCCAGCACTAGCAGCAACAGATCTTTTGTGGGCATTTGATTTGCTTACGTGATCGGCGGCGTTACACTTTTTTATAACATCAGTGCCAACAATCCATTTGTCGGTCAAATTTGACGTACAACCATGTTGGTTCGGACGATTGTTGCTCGAGTAGAAATCTCGACAAGTAGAAGAGTAAATTTTTGTCACAGTTACACCTCTGCTACTTCTGCTTTTATGCTGGGAAGTCCCCACTTTTGAACTGTTGTCACCTTCACCATTGCGAATAAAAACAGTGTAACTTTAACTGTGATAATCACGGTGTAACTGTCAGCCATTTTACGGAAAGCACGCCGTGTAGTGATATTCTTCACGCATTCGGGTCGGCTGCGAGTTTACCGCTTGGAACATTAGATTGTGGATACATTTGCCGAAAACATCCGCGTATAAGGGATTCAATATAATGATCTCGTGAAATCTCTCAGTCTCCTAGCGAAATCGTTTTCAGGAAACATCCCAGTGACGGAGAATATATGCTCGACGGTTCGAGGTTTATCAAAACTAGAACAACAACAACAACACGCGACGGCAAAAATATTGCCGACCAAAAATAGAGATATGTCGGCAATTACGACAGCTTTTGCTGAATGCCGTCGCTAATTACGAGGGCTGCAGTGTGCCACTCTCTCACTGATGTGCATGTAATCAGTATAGCAGTGTGCCACTCTCTCATTGATGTTCATGTAATCAGTATAGCAGTGTTCCACTCTCTCATTAATGTGCATGTAATCAGTATAGCAGTGTTCCACACTCTCACCGATGTGCATGTAATCAGTATAGCAGTGTGCCACTCTCTCATTGATGTGCATGTAATCAGCATAGCAGTGTTCCACTCTCTCATTGATGTGCGTGTAATAAGTATAGCAGGGTTCCACCCTCTCATTGATGTACATGTAATCAGTATAGCAGTGTTGCACTCTCTCATTGATGTTCATGTAATCAGTATAGCAGTGTTCCACTCTCTCATTAATGTGCATGTAATCAGTATAGCAGTGTTCCACACTCTCACTGATGTGCGTGTAATCAGTATAGCAGTGTTCCACTCTCTCATTGATGTGCATGTAATCAGTATAGCAGTGCTCCACACTCTCATTGATGTGCATGTAATCAGCATAGCAGTGTTCCACTCTCTCATTGATGTGCATGTAATCAGTATAGCAGTGTTCCACTCTTTCACTGATGTTCATGTAATCAGTATAGCAGTGTTTCACTCTCTCATTGATGTGCATGTAATCAGTATAGCAGTGTGCCACTCTCTCATTGATGTGCGTGCAGTAAGTATAGCAGTGTTCCACTCTCTCATTGATGTGCATGTGATCAGTATAGCAGTGTAATATATGTATATATTCTGTACACTGCCTTTATGTTCAACTGAAGGCTCAGCCGCAGAATATATTGCGAGCATGTTACTGTTACTCTGCAGTCCGATGAGGCATTCAATATGCCAACTGCACAAATTAGTCTAAAACAGAACAGTTTCAGATCACTTTAGAGAAATACATCATTTTTTTAAATGGATGTAACAAAATCTGTAGCACAAGCTACAATGTAATACTAGAGGTAAATCTGTCATACAAAAATCTGAACCAAGCTCTTATTGTTTGTGGACATGTTGAAGCACACTTACAGTATTGTGTATGTTTGACAATGAAAACAGGGGTCAAAGGCCACATGTGTCTGCTTACATAATATCCGGACCTTGGTAAAGTTATATCCTTACCAACAACTTGTCCCCACCATGGACATCTGCTGGACATGTGTCTTGGCACCATCACTTCTAAACAATGTGGGAGGAAGTTACACATGTCAAACATTCCACACGTCCTCAGTTTGAAGGTAGCCCACTTTCACTGTTGGCTTCTCAAGATTACACCAGCAGAGTCACATTAAGAAATAGAATGCAATCAGTGTGGATCTAAATTTGTTTGGGGCAGTTACAGTTAGCTATCTGGAGCTTTTCTTTTCACATGTCCTGAAATTGTACACGTGACTGAAGGCATAAAGAATTTATGAAGTATTGAATTAATGCACCGATTTCTGTGTCTTCAGAAGGAGATTTTCTGACAGAGTGAACCCACAACAACTGGAGGACAGAGCTCAGAGCAAATGTGCAAATTCTAAAGCACCAATTAACAAATTAGTTCTGCTAGGACTGCAGCCAGTGAAACATTGTCTTCAGCTTAATTTTTTACTTCTAACGTGGTATTATCGTGGGAGAATTATTCTGCAGAAATGCTGATTAAACTACATGTGATAAGCATCTTGAGTCTGCTCACAATTTTGGCCAGTCTTTCTGAAGCACAGCGACCAACAAATAGCACCCGGCGACGACCAACAGGTCAACGGCGACCAGGTGGCCGGCGACCAACGGTAGGGCAAAGACGGACTCGAGTACGGACCCGATTCTGTCAGAAAATCATGCTACCCATGTGCAAAGGACAGATTGGTTACCAGTTCACCAGATTACCGAACCAGTACGGTCACCGAACACAAGCTGAGGTAATGGAGGCGCTGGAGCCCATGTGGCCTTATATGGACATGGACTGTTCTCCAAACTTTCGTCTGACAGCCTGCAGCACTTACGTTCCCAAGTGCATCGAGCGCAAACGCAAAGTTCTTCCAGCATGTAGACAGACATGCATTAAGGCTAAACGAGAGTGTAGATCCGCCTTCACTGCCTACAAAACCGTGTGGCCAGAGCACCTTAACTGTGCGCGGTTGCCATTTCTGCGCAAAGGCCAGAAAGGCATCTGCGTCGTTCCATCAAAGCGAAGAAAAACTAGGGCCCTGACAGAAACGATGTGCGTGGAGAACCATGTACCAATGTGCGCGAATCTATCCTTTTCACAGGCTTTCATTCCAAACATGTTCTGGCAGTCATCCATCAATCTGATTGGACAAGAGCTGAGGCAATATCAGGAGCTAGTTGACACCAATTGCAACAGTCACATTCGTTTCTTCCTTTGTGGGATTTACCTCCCTTTCTGTGTGAATGCTGCCACGGAATTTGCTGTGCCTTGCCGGGCGATTTGTGATGAAGTGCGGCGAGATTGCGAAGCCGAGCTGATGAGAGTATATGGTATACATTGGCCAGGAAAATTACAATGTCATCGATATCCCGAGTCGGCAACCAGTTTACAGCAATGTGTTCTTCCCAGTGACACAACGATTGAAACTGAGCCAACAGACGAAGAGGAGGAAGAGCAAACATAATAAAAGAGGACTTGGTTTTTTTTTATATCTGTCTGCAAGTTAAGTGTTTACATTGTATCTGCAGCCATTGCAGGTCAATTTATCACAAGATTTTCATCTGTGCTTATAAGTTCTTTCATTTTTAAGCAAAGGAGACAATCCTTGTTTAGGAACCAATGCATCTCTCTGACAATAAATAACTTGAGGGACTGGAGAAAGTCAATGTACAACCATGTACTTTCAATGCGAATTGTATATTAAAAGTTAATCTGGATTTCAGTAACTGTATGGTCAGTATTTTTCATTAGAGAAAAAAAAATACAATGACAAGTGATCAATACAAGGCAATGTGACCAACACCCAAAAGTGTGTCATTTTAAAAAAAAATTTATTGCACCCCTCCGATCTACAAGGAGTGCGATTTGTACTCCTCAAAATCGCACCCGTCATATTCCTAAAGAGTGCAATATGCGCATGGACTCTGGATGCCAGATGTTTGGTTATATACTGTATTTATTTACTCATGAAGTTTGGACCAGAAATGTAATTTATAAGTTTCGGTTTTCAACTTGATACTGTGGTCAGCTCTAGCGATCTATTATGATCAGCATGTTAAAGCTTGTAGCAAACCTCTATGACAATTTCTCAATCGTCTTGATCCGTTCTACACCCAATAGTATCTCCAATATTCCACTGATTGAACATCATCAAATGCACAGAAGAGCCTGCCATGATTTTTTTAATGTCCAAGAACTGTCAAATTATGTCACTGTGATGAACTCACAGTAATCTGAACATGCTGTTCAGCTTACTATATCCACACTATTGGAGTACTCGTGTCAATGATCGATAAAATAGTCTCATTCAAGATGGAATATTATAAATACAGGCTAAATGAGCATGCTTGTTTTACAGCCAATCAAATAATCTATTACATGTATATGAACTTTGTGAAGCAAGGAGACTGATATTTTGTACAAACACATCGTCCGCTGTCCATTCACGTGTATTGTCAAAGCAAGGAAAAAGTTACGACTGATTATACTGTCAACATGTGGGCGTTGGCTTTATTGTTTATGAGGTTCTAAATATATTTCAACTAGCCAATTCACGGTTTGACTATATGGTTGATCACTTTACACTAATTATGCTAATAGGGTGCTTTCCACTGGTCAAGTTGCATCCCTTGAAAAACTTTGAGTGGTGGAGCAAATGGACCGTCTGACCATTAACAATACGAAGCTGCGCATCAGAAAACCCCTCGGCTCTGGGCGCCAGCCATTCATAATGTATTCAATTTGAACCAAGACTTCAGGAACACCAAGCAGTCAAGTAACAAATATACAGATTATGAAAAATTGTGTAATTAGAAATGGTCTCTAAAGTTTCCATCCAATCAGAGAAACCGGTCTCTTGATGCATCGATGATGTATACCAAATTTTACATCGAACATCTGAAAGTTATCAGAGATAGAGATCATTAATGATTTCGCATAAATTAAAGATGGCCACCCATCCTTCCCACCACTCAGGAGAACTGATGTGGTTATTCATTGCAAGTCTTCTAATCAAAGGTATACATCATTAAAGATTTTGCCTAAATTAAAGATGGCCATCAAAGTTTCCGCCCAATCAGAACACCAGAACTGTCATTTATCGTAAGTCTATTGATGCATCAATGATGTATATCAAATTTTACATCGAGTACTTGAACGGTATCAGAGATAGAGATCAAATGATTTTGCATAAATTAAAGATGGCCGCCCATCCTTCCCGCCACTCAGAAGAATTGATGTGGTTATACATTGAAGGTCTCTTGATACATCGATGCTGTATACCAAGTTTCGTATAGAACACTTGAATGGTATCAAAGATATATATCATTAAAGATTTTGCATAAATTAAAGATGGCCGCCAAGGTTTCCACCGAATCAGGGAAACTGGTTTGGTCATTCCTTTGAAGTTTCTTGATGCATCGATGATCTATACTAAGTTTCACACTGAACAGTGAAATGGTACCCGAGATACACAAGATTAATGGTTTCGCATAAATTAAATATGGCCGCCAAAGTTTCCGACCAATCAGGTCCAGATTCAATAGGGTTCTAGGTCATGAGCATATAGATGTGCAGTGCAAGTTTGGTGTGCCTAGGGTAAGTCGTTCTAAAGATATCTTGGTAACGAGAAAGCTGTGATGATTTCGCATAAATTAAAGATGGCCACCAAAGTTTCCAACCAATCAGGCCCAGATTCAATAGGGTTCTGGGGCACGAGCATATGGATGTGCAATGCAAGTTTGGTGTGCCTAGGGTAAGTCGTTCTAAAGATATCTTGGTAACGAGAAAGGTGTGACGGACAGACGGACGGACGTACATGACGACGACAATACCCTTCGGCCAAATTTTGGCCGAGGGGTAAAAATTACATGAGATGACCGCTTTGATGACGTCACAGTGACCTCATTTTCAAAAATGGCATTTTTTGGTTGATTTTTCGGTCAAATTTCCCGAATTTTTTATTTCTGCAATTTCTCCGCAAAAACTGCCTGATAAATAAGTCAATACTAATGTGATGTGAAATAAAATAATTTTTGCCCACATTTCATCGCGGAAAAGCAGAAATATTGAAGAAATATGACGAAAACATCACTTTTCTGGTACCCCACGTGGCCGTCATCTTGACTTTATCCATGATCCTCTGTTCGGGGGGGGTATGCAAATAGGCTCAATATGACCCTAATATGATAAACTATACAGTCAGGTAGTTTCAGCTCTCCATTTTTTGTCATCCCGAAGATAGCGCAGAAAATTTGGGGGGGGGGGGGCATTTTGGCGCCCCCCACCCCTCGCTAGGCCTGGTAGGGTTGAGCAAAACAGTTCAGGAAATCTTGTCAGTTTAGGATGCTCCCTACGCAGTCTTTCGTCAGAATAGCCCTGTGTGGAGAGTGCCAAAACAGTTTCGTGCCAAAGATGGCTGACGTAAAGCAAAGCTATATTCGTAGGTCCATATAGCTTCGTGTGGATATTGTCACTTACCGAGGGCGAGAAAACCCCCTGGCATTCTACAGTGGGTGTTCACCAAGCCATGTATAGCCTTTGGTGGAGATTAAATGTGATACATGTAGATTATCCGAACTGCTCATTTCCCCAGATTGTCATACAATAATCCATATAAGTGAGAATATATGCATTATAATACATAATTTTGGATTCCCTTCTCAGAAGATGTCGGTATCTGTGAAGTTTGGTAGATATCTTGTCACAGACCATATCAACATGGTCCTGCCATCTTATCGGACTGCACATTTTGCAGTTCAGAACTGTTAATTTGTAAATGGATATCTTTGTCAATCTTTTGTAGCTCAGGTCTGGAACCAATGTTCAGTTGCACCAGAACCATGAGTATAAATAGTACTATTATCAGCATACAGGCATGGACCATGGTGTTAGCCAGACACCCATCCACCTGTCCACTGGACAGGCATATTCCACATTTGGACTGGCAAATATAGGAACATTGAACATGGGAGAGCAGGGGCAAATACAGGCAACTTTTGCTACCCTTTAAAGGTGCCCAAATTACAGCTCCTCTTCAAAAAGCCCAAATGACAGACTTTTTGATTTCTTCCAGGATTGAAAAAGAATTGACCAGATAACATCTGGGCATTCTGTGTTCTGTTCAGACCAACAGGACTTTGTAGACATCCAGGGTCTCATAACATGTAATTCCATTCAAGGACCTTAATTTAGTCCAAATTAGAGGGCTAGAAAGGGTGCCCAATTAAACAAGAAAGAAAAAGTAATTTTCAAAGATTTCTTGATTCTGGAGTCACAGTGACTTTGACTATTGACCTTGACCTAAATTTTGGTACATGACACACCGTCTCCCCGTAATTTCTCAATGGACACAAAAATCATGATTTTGAACAATTTCACGATTTTGGGGTCACAGTGACCTCGACCTTTGACCTTGACCTACATTTTGATATGTGACACATCGTGTCCCCCTAAATGTATCTGCTGACACAAAAAAAAATTATTTTTAATAATTTCCTAATTTTTAGGTCAAAACCTTTGACCTTGATTCTGGGGTCACAGTGACCTTGACTATTGACCTGGATCTAAATTTTAGTACATGACAAAATGGCTCCCTGTAATTTCCCAATGGACTAAAAAAAATCATGACTTTTAACAATTTTACGATTTTGGGGTCACAGCTTTACCTTTGACCTTGACCTACATTTTCGTAGGTGACACATCATGTCCCCCTAATGTATCTACTGACACAAAAAAATGTTATTTTTAATAATTTTCTGATTTTGGGGTCACAGTGACCTTTGACCTCGACCTATTTTTTGGTATGCGACACTTCATTTCCCCCTATTGAATCCCCTCACAAAAAATTCGAAATTTTTAATGATTTCCAGATTTTTCGGTCACACTGACCTTTTTCCTCTGACCTCGACCTACATTTGATATGCAACACATCGTTCCCCCCTAGGGCATCCACTCACCAAAAATTAGAACTGTAGATAGAAAATTGTCAATGATCAATGATTTCCTGATTTTAGGCAACAGTGACCTTTGACCTCTGACCTTGACCTCAGTTTTCGTACGTACACATCGTCTCCACCTAGCGTATCCACTCACAAAAGATTGCAACTGTGGATAGAAAACGTTCACAGATATAGACCGGACACGAACACTTCAGTGATTTCCTGTTTTTCAGGCCAGTGACTTTTGACCTCTGACCTCGACCTTCATTTTGGTATGCGACACATCGTCTCCCCGTGGGGTATCCACTCATCAAAAATTAGAACTGTAGATAGAAAACTGTCCCAGATATAGACCGGACACGAGGGACAGACAGATGGACAGACAGACAGACGGACGGAAACCGCCATCACACAATACGTCCGCCTTTTGGCGGGCGTATAAAAACTGTATTTGCCCCTGAAGACATAGGAGAAAATAGAAAGTGGACGGGTAAAATTTGCCAGAATGGGATTTTGGACAGGCAATTTTTAAATCCTGGTTAACACCCCCCATACAGGTCTATTGTACTTGAAATATCACAAAGCAATATTTATGAATTTGGAACCCTAGTTTTAATCCTTCAAAATAAATAATACTAGAATTTGAACTAAAATAGGTCAAGGTTAGTCATTTTCAATAGGCTTCTGACCCTTCACCCTAGATATGTGGTATGAATTTACAATGCCTGGCTATAATACTACTTGAGATATCATATCCAAGTCCTTTCCATACAGCAACTCCAAATAATGAAATTCATATTGGGTATCTTCAATGCATTATATCGGCAACTTCCTGACCAAGTTTAATAGTAAACAGTTTTATGTTCTAAAGACCTGACTCTTTCAACATGTTCAAGGCATACTACAGTTTTCAAACTATTCTCTTAAATTTAAGAATGGCTTTCGTACATGTAAAAGCGTACCTAAGATACAACACATATCACGAATCGTTACATTCTTGGTATGTGCTTCAGAATAGGTTAACCAGAAGACTATACTGTGAAGTCATGTGGCTCTGTCAGTATGTCGGCACCACTTCCCACTTTCCTTATGCGTTGTAATTTTTACCTGTATATGGCGAGATTCTGCTGGTCGTCCCCGAGGCCCGCCCCCTGTACAGACCGTTTGAATACTATGATTGTCTTTTTGAATTTGGTGCTAATAGGAATAGGAATTTGGTGCTAATATGGAATAGGTCTTTGGATTATGGACGCGGATATTCTCTAATGGACGATGGCTGGATTATGAATGACGGACTAGACGCTTGTAATTTGATATATGTTGGCATTGTGAGAAGTTGATATTGGGTCGACATCGGGCCTTACAGACTAGTCTTTTGTGTTAAATGCCGTCATTTTCATCTGACGACAATACAGCTCACCAATCCCTAGTGTATGAGTTGTACACTAGCACTCTCTAGATTTGTATCCAATACCGCTTATGCCGATGCAAGGGGCCGTGTGGTCATGTCATTCAAGTTGCCACATGAACAGGTACAATAAAAGCGTACCTGAGATACAACACATATCACGAATCGTTACATTCTTGGTATGTGCTTCAGAACCAGAAGACTATACTGTGAAGTCATGTGGCTCTGTCAGTATGTCGGCACCTCTTCCCACTTCCCACATAAAAACATTCCATTTAGTGTAAATGCCCGTCGAGTGACCACCTTCAAGGCGTTCAAATTTCAAGGCAAATTATACAAAACATCTTTAAAGTTTTATTTATTGGAGACTAAGGAATTCATACATTCTTTGTGATGGAAATCTGGCAAAGAATTTACCATTCTTTTTTTGGGGGCTTCTAAAAATATATATATTTAACCGGGTTTCTGTCAACCAACACACATAAGTTACTTCTGAAAAGCTCATATATGCCTACTGTTTCAGCTGAACATCGCTGAGAAATCCCAATCCATAGGGCAGAGTTTCATTACTCCATGCAAGTACAAGTAGCAAACAGTTAACAGATGACAAATCATTCTTACATGTAAGATAATATATGTGTGTAGCTTTGGAGAGGTTTTTAGGGCAATTCCAGCATGACTCAGGTTACATTCAGAGCCCCAAGGCAAGAGCAAATTCAATTTGCTCAGATTTTCATATAAATCACATGTAATAACCAACATCCAGCAGTTATTTACTTCAAGGTAAGACCTAACCAAATACACAACCAGTTGATTGTCTAAGTTCAAATTGTAACTTTTATGTACAAAAGCAATCTTGAGCGTGACTCAGGTTACGAAAAGAGACATGACCTCCAATTGACTATAGTTCAAATCAGATTTCTCTTAAAATTAATTATGTGAGAGAATTTATCAAACTTTCATTAAACAAAGTACACAAGTACATCCACAGCAAAATATATCCATGGGTCATTCCATGAAATGGAGGTACCAAAGTGGGGCATGCAAACCAATTTTGAAAAGATGTCAATTCCTGGCTGCACTAAGTCAGGGATAATATTGATATACAGAGATTCGGAAAACATAAGAAAACGGATAATATTGCACAATTTGGGAGAAAAATAAAATAATGAAGTTGCGCGTGTAACGAGGACACCAAATTATATGCAAAATTCACCACATAACACATTGATTTAAGTGTCAAATAGAATAAAAACATGATCAAATTGTTAGAATATGTAATCCTATTCTTAGTCAGCATATTTAGTGGCATTGATTGCCTCAATCCAATCAAAAATGGCTTTGTGTCCTTTCGCATACATCATGTGAAATCACCATACTAGGTGGCCATCAAACTCTAGACTTTACCATCAAACTGATCATGGCACATGAACATTTTATATGTAAGACTGGTCTTAGTTTCACTTTCTTTCTTCTGGAATCAACATTTGTTTGTCACACATGTAAAGAAGTGGCAAACGAAATAGCACAATACTACTTACCCGCTATTTTTTGCAATTGCCTCATTATATGACACCTATTCTAAAGTGGCTCCACCAGCCAGGCCATCCTTAAAAATATGTGTGTTGGGCGTAACCCGCCCGCCCCATCCAAAACCTGCCGACCCAAAAGTTTTTATTGGCCATCTGTTGCTGTAAATGTTTTTTTCTTCTTCAAACAGCCATGTTGTTGTTGTTGTCATTGTTATCGCGTCAGTCATGAATTTGTCCGTCAGAGCTGCATAGCTTGTCAATATGACAGGGGTAGAATTTGTTCATTCAGAGAGATTTATTCCATATTTCATGAAAATTTAAGTCAAATAGCCGACCTGTAATCAGATATAACTCATCTTGCTTTCATCTTGCTGCTTGACGGTCTTCACATGTTTTGATGGCGTAACAGGCAAACTAAATCTCGGAAACCTTGCTCGTTTATTTCTTTGGAAGCCGCGAATGCTCTCTGTAATGGTTCCCGACTGGCGCCAGTCTGGAATGCTAACATGCGGTCGTCAAACGGGAAAACCTGCGACGTTTGCAAACGATGTTTTTGGAGATTGGCATTTGAAAAGTTGTTGACCAGAACTGAATAAAACTGACACTGGTATAAAGCAAAGGATCTGAATTAATATACAAGAGCATGTTATGGACAAAGTATTACCACTGTGCAAACAGCACAAAAACTCCACCATGAGGCACGTGTGTAGCTTACAACAACAACAACAACAACATGCTGCTTTACTTTCGGAATGAAACGTGACCACTGACACGCTTGTGACTAAATCACTGGACCTTGATAGTTGTATGTAACTGGAAACTCTTCTAGGCAATATTTCGGTAGTGAAAATGGTTCACATTTAAACTTTTGACTAAAAATATGCAGACTTGTTCATTAAGTTTCAGGGGTCAAATGGCGAATAGTATGTTATTCTGCGGTCACCAAAACGGATTTACAGTCGCAAATGATGAGCTGGCGACCAGTTATTTCAACCCAGCACCAGTGAAAAATACCCATCGAGTTAATTGTGGATTAACAGATAAACAAGAACACCAACAAATTGGATATCATTAACTGATGGATTAGATTCAGATTCGTTCAAAATTAAAATGACATAATTTTTCCTAAGACAGCACATCGGGCGAAATAGAATTCAACGGTATGCAAATTTAAGAAAATGAAAATGGATCGTTTTCTCAGAGATGTCAAAAAATACATTGCCGATCTGCCTGTATTGAGACCTGAACAACAACAACAATGTGATCGACCACTTACATAGACAGCACACATTCAAGTCAGTCTATTTGAGGTCATTTTAACTTTAATGGCATTGTAGGTTAAAACGAACTAAATGATGTCACTTCCGCCAAAGGTGGATGTTCGTGGTAAGCATATCCCGCATTAAATGCTCAGTTGTGTTATTACTGGATAATATCATAACTAACTTTTATTGTGTTTCGCTAACTTAGTAAGTGTCGATTAATTTCTGAAAAAATTGTGACAGTCCCGAGCCTGTGTTCTTTTCAGGGCACAATCAAACGACGATACCCACGTGACCAGCTCAGACGGTTGAAAACGGCTCGTCTCAGAAGGCAGTTTACGTTATCAAAAATCAATTGGACATGAGTGTGGTTTGGTACATACCACGTGAAGTGGGAGGAGTGGTAATCAAAAACATCAGTGTGTAGTTCCGGGCTAAAGTTCAAGAAGGTCAGTTTTTCAGCGGCGAACTGAACCTGTTTAACCTGGAACGTAATGGGACAAAACTTTAGTTCACTGTTACATGTACCTATAGATGTGACATAAAGACGGAGCTTGCTGATTCATATTTCATTCAGTCATCAATGTTTGGCAATATTATCTAATTGGAATAATCAGTATCGATGAAAATGCTGAGCAACTCGTGAGTTTCATACACATGGGGCCCTTTAGGGGAATCCTAGACGATAGACCCGAAATAGGTGTTTTTTATCAAAGTTTGTGTATTTCACCCGAGATATGGTGTTCTATATCCACGGCGATCGTAATTTTGCAGTTAATTTTTATCTCGTCCCGTTAGAGGATGCTGAGAAGGGAAGTGCTAGATATCACAGTGGTATAATTACTAAAAATAACTCGAAAAACACCCCCCCTCCCCTCCACAAGCTCGCAATTCCGGGCGGGAGGGAGGGTCATTAGGTTCCGCAGTTTGCTCTAATTATATGAAACAGATGAATATGGACAAAGATTTCAGTCGGAGACAATTTTACGTGAAATTTGCAACTGATCTCCCGACCAGTCAGCAAATTTACTCAAATTCCCAGGCTGAAATTTCACAAATTCGCTTCTATTTTAGCTCTCCGCGATCTACAAATCACATTTGACTGATAGAGTTATTTCCCTTGATATGCCTGCGATTACATCACTTTCTTTCTTAACTGTCATATAGGACGTGGTACACATATATGGGGAATTGTGCCCAGATTACTCCCTAACTTAACCAGAAAGATGTTTTAGCGCATTAGGACTTATATAGTGTAGATGTCAAATTTCACTAATTGCAAAGATGGGGGGTGGGTTACAGAATTAGCTGCAAAATATTTATTCTTTGGAGCTTGGCTAAAATATTACCCTCAGTACTTCTTCAGATATTAACCTATCAGTGGTGTCAAGAGTTTCAAAATTTTCATTCCTTTAGGTTAAAACGAACTAAATGATGTCACTTCCGCCAAAGGTGGATGTTCGTGGTAAGCATATCCCGCATTAAATGCTCAGTTGTGTTATTACTGGATAATATCATAACTAACTTTTATTGTGTTTCGCTAACTTAGTAAGTGTCGATTAATTTCTGAAAAAATTGTGACAGTCCCGAGCCTGTGTTTTTTTCAGGGCACAATCAAACGACGATACCCACGTGACCAGCTCAGACGGTTGAAAACGGCTCGTCTCAGAAGGCAGTTTACGTTATCAAAAATCAATTGGACATGAGTGTGGTTTGGTACATACCACGTGAAGTGGGAGGAGTGGTAATCAAAAACATCAGTGTGTAGTTCCGGGCTAAAGTTCAAGAAGGTCAGTTTTTCAGCGGCGAACTGAACCTGTTTAACCTGGAACGTAATGGGACAAAACTTTAGTTCATTGTTACCTGTACTTCTTGTTTATGTCTGTGGCTCTCGAATTTTGATGGTCAGACCTCTGACTGTAAAAACCAACAGAGTATAAAACTTTGTGGGACAAAAATAGGAATTTCCTTATTTTACTCTTTTTTTTTGGTGTTGCGTATCTGTTATAAATCCATGGCAAACTGTCAAAGAAAAAAAAATCTGAACTCCAGAATTAAATCAAAACTCATTTATTCATGATAGCTACAACAGAAAAGAAGAACTACCCACATCCTCACCCGAACAAAGAATAATATACCGTAATCTGGATGACTTTGAACACTTTTTGAGGTGTTTTTTTTAAGTATTATAAATTCTTTTTTGAAATTGCTAGATATTATAATCTTAAAATCCCTCCTGGTGTCTGCATTTGACGTTTCCGATGCAGGAGATCGGTGATCATCGGATCAAAGCTTTTTTTCATTTTCACTTGTTCAAAGTCACCTCATGGTTGGGGTGACTTGGAACAATTAAGCCAAAAAATGCAATGTATAATGTTTTCTACATTTCACTTGACTGCTTGACCCAAGTCTGGAAATAAGGGGCCGGTCACGGACATTGTGCGACACGAAATAGTGTGTTGACAGGCACAACTGTTTTTGAGTCGGTCATATTGTCCGACACCAGTTTCTCTGAAATTCATTTTTATCACTAATTAAGATCCTTGTGAAGAAACCTCTCAGCTGAATTTAGAAAATAATACTACCATGATTTTATTTTCTCTCAAACTTGCCAGTTTCTGTTGAACATGTTGAAAGACGAACATGTGGCCATGTTTTCTTTGACATTTTCTTGAGCACAAGTCTTCATGACGTCATACATTTTGATGCACAATTTGTGAAAAATACGACTCTCAATCTAAAAAAGTTGTTGCAGCTCAAAATTAACTCATATCAATTAATTTCAACACTTAGACAACTAGGCAGAATGTTTTGGAAACTCTTAGAGAGCACAGTTTGCTACACAAAAATATCGTTGACTAACAACAACAACAGCAGCTTAATAGTGTGAACAATCAAAATTGCGGATTTGCAAATGATTCGGAAGTGGACTGATCTTGTATGCCAACTATAACATTTTTTTTTTTTCTTCACCAATGATTGAACACCATATGCCTACTTGGGAATGCTGAGTAACCATTTGAACATTCAACAAGCAGGCCTTGTTTTTCGTCAAAATTCACGGGAATCCAAATAGATTCCCGCAACCCAGCTCTATGGGAATCCATGGGAATCCAATGCTATTATTTCTATACAGATTGCTAATATTTTACGGGAATCTGTTGGATTCCCGCAAATTATTTTGCGGGAGTGCTGACGGGAATCGGATTCCCGGATTCCCGTGGAAAAACAAGCCCTGACAAGGAGAGTGTATAATAGTTCTCAAGATGAATTGAAACCATTTAAAGCTGGTTTTTAACTTTTAACACAAGTTGACAATTTATTACTATTGTTGTTACATTTTGTAGTTCAGTTTTGCATATCAACATATAGGACAGGTACACCATTTAAAATGACCAGTATCAAATGGTTGGTGCCTGTCATTTTGTCAGGCAGGTATAAAAAAATTATTTCCAGGCCTGTTGACCCAACATATGATTCCTGCCTTTCTGGTGAGTTACTGTAATTTTTCCAACCCTAAAAAAAATGTAAAAATCAAGGTATTGTTTATGAGCTAATAACCAAAGAAAGAAACAGAAGTCTATGGCTTTTTCATATTAGACAGAACCAGACCCCACTGGTTACTTACAACAACAGTGAAAAAAAAAAAAAAAAAACATTTTCCTACGCCCAACACACATATTTTTAAGGATGGCCCCATGTCACAAATATTGGGTTCCACTGCTCCACATTGTAATTCATGCCAAAAAAAAATAAGTAAAATGCAAGCCGAGGGTGGTGCGTGTAACCACATGAAAGAGGATACAAAAGCGAGATATAAAAGTATATTCCAACTACAGCTATTAAGGACACATCGAAATCCTGTCATATTTGGATCGATAATAGACAAGATTAGCCCAGCTCAAGAATAGTTTTGAATGACCACTGAATGACATTTTCTTGGTGACAGGTAAGAGGTAAGGTAAGTAACAAAAGAGGACACCAAGCATTACACGCGCAACCTGAATTTTGAGGGTTTCATGCATCCAGAATCTGCATTCAAGGGTGACTGATATGAAATAAACTAAAATAAATTGAAAGAGATACTTTAAGTTGTTTTATTGGTCAAATTTATTAGCAATTCATGCACATCAATGTTTGCAATGTCACATTTTTGGGGTCAGTTTCTCTTCAAATTAACTGTGCGGGAGAATTCACCAAACATTGATTAAACAAAGCACATCCATAGCAAAATATCTGTGCAATATTGAAGTTGATATACATGTATAATGGCAACAGGGTGACAATTAATGAAGATAGCGTGACTCAGGTTACCATGACTCAGGTTACAGTTTGTCCGGGGCTAAATGTTGATGCAAAACTTCTCTCAAAACAGAATGTGCAACACTAGTAATATATGAACAAAGCTATATGATAATTCTGAATGTATAAATACGCTGGTTTTTATTATGTTCGGTTACAAAAAAGGACATGACCCCCAGACCACTATCACTGACTATAGTTCAAATGAGATTTCTCTTCAAATTAATTGTGCGAGAGAATTCATCAAACATTGATTAAACAAAGTACATCCATAGCAAAATATCTGTGCAATACTGAAGTTGATATACGGTACATGTATAATGGCAACAGGGTGATAATTATTGAAGATAGCGTGACTCAGGTTACCACGACTCGGGTTACAGTTTGTCCGAATCTAATCGTCGACGCAAACCTTTATTGAATACAGAGTATATGCAACACTAATAATATATGAACGATGCTGTATGGTAATTCTAAATGTAGTTGGCTAAAATACACAGCTTTTTATCATGTTATGTTCATTATTACATGTACCTCCCCATCACTGCAGGATCATGGTCCAGTACATGGTACACATTATGAGAATGTATGATAGGACTCGATCAGTAAGACCAATTCAAAAGAAACAATTCAATGTGATGTACATGTATGTGCTGGTCGATATACATACTCTTAGAAGAACTTATATATGCGAGCACATACATGTATTGCACCCAAAAGAATGCAAATAGCAAACATCACCCAAGCTAATACCAGTTCTTGGGATGATTTGCCCTGTACATTGTATATTGAATCTACTGTCCTCATTATTAATTGGCATGATTGGTGTAGTTTAATATCTTGTTTCAAAGACAAATGTACATAAGGCCTAAATTAAAAGGTGTTTGGTTGGGGTAACCCGACCGACCGGGTGAAAAGCTAGCGACTCGAAACTTTTTAGTTATTTTTTTTTTTTAGTCCCCGCAAACGTACGCGTCAGACTCGCCTTTATACGCGCGCCAACAGCGGAAGTTTGTGAGTTCACGCTAGCGGGAAATTTCGAGACTTTTTGCGAGAACTGTTGATAAAGTCGGGATCACTTGATCAGTTGAGGGAATAAGAGGGTTCTCGACAACACATCGCGTGTCGACGCACAAAATGGCGGTCTTCTGTGTATCAGTCAAACAACGTCGACTTCCACAGTTCTGAACAATAATTTAAAAGAATTTGACCCAACTTGGTCATGGGCAGAATTGTTTGAAAGCGTTTGTAGCAGTATACGCGCTAATCCTTCGCGGATAACTGTAGATGTATCTTATACCAGCCAGGGGGGAAGTGTTCCACCCAGACATCGGACAACTGATAGAGACGTCATTGAAGTTCGATCCCAATTTGAAGTACGGTACGTTACATTCGTGGTCGATTTGAGTCAGAGTAATGAGGAATCTCCTGTTGATGGGCCCTCACAGGAAAAAGATGCCCACACCATTATGTTGGAAGCGCAACGGCAGCCATTCATCATTCCCCGAAAAACAGAGGACAACAATCATAGGTTCACAGGTATGTCCGACTGTCATCGGGTCAAGACTAAACAACAACAACATTCTTGTTAGTTGATGCACGTCTCGACTCTTCCTGCGAGAATATGTTGAGTTACATCAATGCAACTCAAGTAGGACAACTACAGCTATATTAGGCATTTGATGCTTCTGAGCTACCAATTTCTTAGTCATTGAAAATGACAAATGTAATTTTTCCCTGGCCATTTTCGCACAATTTTCGGGGCTGTAGAGATCAGACAGGGTAAACTAGTGGGGAAAGTGATAGTATGTCATATATTTTAAATGGGAAATAACCCCAAGCCTATTCATAACCCTATAGGAATTAAGATGCTAGAGGAATTATTGATCTATAGATTTACTAGTTCACTTTTAAAAGTCTCTGGATGAACTTGTAGCTGAAACTATCTCTCCCCCCCCCCCCTCCACCCCCAACTCTCCCCACCTCTTCTTCCATTTAAGAGAACAAAATAATTTTAAATACACATCGTTTTCTTAAAAAAAGTCTGAACCAAGTACCATCCATGTACCATCCACGTGAAGCGAACGAGTGGGCGGAGAGCGCGAGAGGTGGGCAGCGCCCCCTGCTCGCCGGAATTTTTTTTTCAAATAAGAGCCCTTTTGGTGACCCCACAGGAAAGGAAATTTGCTATTTTTTTTATATATATATTAGACAACACTGTTTTAACTGATGAAGCTTAAAAGTGTCAATATTGTAACTAAACTTTAGACACATCATAGTAGTTACATGTAGCTGTGTTAAAGAACTTGATTTATTCACATTGAAAAGAAACATTTTTTTTTTTAAATTATTGATTAATAATTAGAAGTTTCTTTAACTGGATCTAGTTTAATAATAAATAAGGGCAAGTTGAGAAAACAACTCCCCATAAATTAATTTCAGTAAAACTGTCCATTAAAAGTATTTACTTTAAGTCATTCAATAGATAAATATATAATTATCTTCAAATTATTGGTTTCATAAATTCTATTTTCAGTCGCCATTCACATAATTTTGTAATCAATGACAACATAATGTTCATCGGAAACCTGTCATCGCTACCACAGTAAACATGCATTATCAAGCTCCTGAGGGTTCCCGACGTACAGCTATCAAAGTCAGCCTCGTTCTGATCGAAGGGGATTTCCACGTGCTCCAGTCGGCGGGAGAAAAATTGTTTCTCTGTTAAGCAAATTTGGGATTAAATTTATCTGAGACTCAGTGGTTTGTAACATTTGGTGATACAATCACAAATTGTCCAACAAACGTAACGTTTATTCACTTGTACACAAGGGCAATCACTCGACAACTTACGCAATATTCGCTTACAACAACAACACAATGTTATAGCATAGTCGGGAAACAAATCTCTGTAGACAATTTTCAATGACAAGTTTGCACTAATTACGAACGCGAATCGCCGATAAAAGCGCACCTCACAATAAATTCAGGCGAGCGGTACGTGCAAACGAAGCCCTGTCTTTCTTTCACAGGGCTTGCTATGATTTCTGGATTTAGATATGCTGGTCGCTGCAAGAACTGCACCAGGCCATAGCTGGTCAAATCCAGCTGAGCGCATAATGTCGGTGCTCAATCTTGCCTACCAGAACTGTTCACTTACAAGAAAGGAATGTTCTTCGGAAACTGAGGCCATCATCCGAAACTTGAACTCCCTGGATGAAATCTGCAAAAAGGCGGTTCCAAATCCTATGCTGAAAACCGATTGGATTCAGTCATTGTCTCTGACATGATCGTGATGTTATCCGAGAGGGTAGAGCGCTTAAAACTGAAAGATTTACCATTCAAATGTGGAGAGGCAGCAGATGAAAGTGATGTAGCTGACTTGGAAGAGAATGTAATCAACTTTGTTGACCCATTGATTGAGCTCCACAAGTACCAAAAGAACTAGAGGTTCCGCTTTGACCCTTGAGTTGCCGCTCGGCATGAAGCCTATGCTGGTTGTTTTTTTGAGCAAAAACATACGTCTCCCCCAACCTCCCACCTTGCCTTGAATGGGCACATAATTTAAGGGAAAGTGCTATAAAATTAATGTAGCAATAAGTATCTTAACTCTTTCCCTCATAGACTTGTCTGGAATTTTCTCTCTCTGGCTCATAATAGATTTGTAATGGCGTATGTCTTCAACCCATGGACTCATTTCAATTTTCATACCTCTCCAGCGATGTAAAATATCCCGTTTTATGTCCCATGTCATGTGGAGAAATATTTACCAATGGTCTCCCACAGACCCATTCTACGTAATTTGTTCACGTTTTATACCAATATCAGCAACATTTATTCTAAAAATAAGTAATCTTGTGAGAAAATGTGTTGTGTCTGCTTTACTTCTGTTGGAAATCACGAAAAAAAGCGAAGAAATTGTCGCATTTTAGCCACGTTTTGCATCGTTCTCTTCCTGCTTTCCGGCTACCATTCGCATGTTTCCGTAAAGCTAATTCTCCGTAGGATCGGGATTTGGCAGTGAACTGACAGGATGGCAGGTGTAGAACGAACAATAACTGTGTTAATCCAATATACCTTCCGTGACGGAGAATACAGACGGTAATAAATATTCATAAGGTGAAAGAAACACAGCTCACTGATTGGCCAAGGTTGGGTGCGGCCCGGCGTGATTGGAGGAAGAGGTTACGTGGTGACTCGGTCGCTATGGTCACTGTCCACGAAAGGCCGATTCAGAAAGAATGGCGACTGAACATATTTACCGCGAAGACTGCAGGTCCCGGGAAAATACATAAAATAAACTCAGATGGGCAGATTTGACGAGCTAGTCATCAAGGTTAGATACTTTGGTAGTTTATGCTCGCGTTACGTGAAATATTAAGGAACTTGGAAGCAGATTTTACTATTCTTCGAATGTTTGTCTTGGAGCACACGAAACAAATTTGTTGTCAAATCGCGCATTTTTCATCGATTATTTCTGTTTCTCTCCCGATTTCATTTTACCCTTACCATAAAACATACCAACAGTCCATATAGTCAGATTTATTGAAATTTTGGCTTTCTGAAAACGTATAGTTTTAATTAGGTTTTACTCAAGTAAACGCCAAAAATTGCAAGAATAATCCACCACATGGGAACTCCAGTCACTCGTCAAAACCAGTCTTCATGGGTTACGTGAACACTCGTCAAAACACGCTTACATGGGGATCTACACAAGTCGTCAAAACTGGCTTATATGGGGGAAAGAGGGGAGGGGCGGATGGGTGATAAAATGTCCATTGGTAGTTTTCAGGAATATTCTCTTACCCTCTGATATCACGATACTGATGTTACCAGGTCGACGATTGTGAAACATCATGTATGGGATTTTCACCAATCAAATCACCTCAAATGTCCTGTGAATTTCCACCAATCTTGATGCTGCAACTAATCCACTTCACATTTGTCAGGAGACTTTCCAAGTACAAAAAGTCGGGAATTTGGCAAAGTGAATGGCAAAGTGAATGAGTGAGTCGTAGCTTTAATAAAGGATCAATGGACAGACTATGTTGCACGAACACACACATACCATTGACCTAATCCCTGATCTTCCATCCGGAGAAACTAAGTTTTCCACCAGTAGGACAGTGCTCGATGTAGACACAGAAATGCAATATCAATTTGTCCAGTGCTTGAATTCAAAATCAGCATCACATACATCAAACATGTATTCTGTGAGATGATGTTTGGACCATAGTACCATTGTATTGTAACATGAAAGAAATTGTCTGAATTTTTTTACAGATACATGTAAATGCAAACCGATGAACGAACATCCTTAAAGTGTACTAGGGTGACTTTCTAGATCTCCTGGACTGACATTCTAGATCTCCTGGACTGATTTTCTAGATCTCAAGCCTCTTGGCTGTGAAAAGCAAACTATAAACATTGTACATGTAGTTGATATTCACCATCCATTGTCATGATTGTATCTCTGAGATTTGTTCAGTTCACTGATACAGAAAAATCCAATTTTAATCCTGCAGAAATATGTAGAAATAATGCAGTTCCTGTAGAACGTCACTCCACATTTTATGACTGATAATCTGACAGTATTCTATACACAATCCTACGATCAGTTATTGTAACACCATAGATCACATCTAAAAGTTTCTGTGAGAACATCGAATCCATGCAGGATCCACAAACTACAGATACATGTATACTCTACTGTCCGTAATAGTCTGACGGAACTTCCGTCAACATGAAAACAGATTCCCTGTTGTACTTCAGAGTGAATTTAGGTTACAGGTCTACACAAATAATAATGTAGTCGGGGATTTGGGACTCTCAAATTACCACCAAATATCACACCATCAGTATCAAATACTATCAATGAACAATATTCCAGGGAATACAATATTAGTAACCTCACATTTGACATTTCGTGCATTGTGATGGGATGAGCATCACAGAGTCAGAGCGTTTCCCCGCAATTAGTTGGACAAACACGGAGTCCATCCATTAGAGTAATTGGCACCAACTCTCTACATGAACATGGCATGATGGACTAATATTGTATTAGAAGAGGACAGATAAATGGCAGGGGGCTTTGTAATATCGCTATGATAAATGACATCCTAAACCAATAAGAAATTTGGACGATAAATCTCTCAGGATAGCTACATGTATTGGTACATGACTGTCCATTCTCGTTTCCTCATCAAATATATACTTCATAATGACCACTGCTACATCAGGGCATAGCATGACCATACCAATGCAGGAAAGAAGCGATCGGAGATTGCTTAAGGATAGCTATCCCGTTAGAGGATCAAAATTGGTCAATTTTTTTTTTTCTTTATTCACTATTTCGTCTAACATTTGGTGAAAAACTGAGATCAAAATTCTAATTAGAAGTGCTTCAATATTAGGATTAAAAATTTAGTTTCTGAGGCACTGGAAAGTTAAACAGGATTGCCTTACAGGTGGTCCGATATCCAGCTGGGAAGAGATTAACCTTTTACATGATTGTCTATTGTAAGTCATTAATAGATGCCCGAGTGTGTATTGTATTGTTAATTGACTCGCAGGACCTGAAGTAGAAGCTGATAGATACAAATCTTGGATAATTTACCCTAAAAAATGAGGCATGAGGTACATGTAAATTTCCAAATCTTCACAATTATTCAATGTCACGCACGTAATGCCAAAAACTTTCTGTCTGGGGTTGAAAGGGAATACTGAGTGAAACATTGAGATAGGAACATGCTGTGAGAATATGCTTCGCAACTTTTATCAAGAAGATGTTCTTTTTCAATTCACTGTGGGATTTCTCCACAAAAACATAGAAAGGGATCTCCTCATGTCACACATGTAACGCATATGTTATGTGTGTGACGAATATGAAACATGTCTATTTTATCACTTAGTCTTAGGCCTTTCGTTTTTTATTCGTTGGTTCACGATCCACCGACCCACTTTTTCCGAAAAGTGGAATTTTTTTTCTCAAGATTTTGTCCTTTTTTGTTCCCGCCGACGTACAAATTTGCTACTAACCTTATTTTTATATCCTCTGATAAAAAAATTACAATTCTCGACAGGATGACTCAGGTATACGAAAATATACACTGTCGAAGAGTGAAACTTTAGACATCGCGAAATCCATCTTGGACCTTTCTCTCCTGATAGAAATGTCAAGGGAGATAATTCTGCATAGCAGTTTGTGGCGCGCTGTCTGAATAAAATGGTGGGTTTTACATCTGTCTCGTTGTAAAGGGGCGGAAGTCAAGACTAGATCTTTCCAGCAATGTAACGAGCGGCAGCGATACTGTTGGGGACATCGTCTGTAAATGTATTACGTCGGCTGACACGGTTTCCTCCGTGAAGTCGTCAAAACATGAAGATGGTGCCGTCACTGAATGTGACCTGTCTACCCAGATGTCAGTGTTGCACTCGTTCAGGAGTAAATTCCTTCAAGTTATTCTATCTGACAAGAACGAAGGACGCCAGGCCGAGGCAAGCTGTTCCACTATGATGGATATGGCGAAGAGAAGAGATGCCCTCCCGAATGAAAGGTCACTATCTTCATACATCCGCTTTTCGTAACCCCAATATAGGGGGCCTATATTTTGTGATTTAAGGGCCATGGATGGTAGCATGTTGTTGATGCCGGATCTTGTATGTATTTTTCACAGCCGAAAGGACGTCCATTTTCATAAATAAATTGTTCAAATTTTTTTTACAATTAGTCAATAGGAAAAGTATTGAGTACTTTTTAACTCTCAGTAAATACAGATACATGTATCTTGCAGATACAACAACATGCCACCAAATATGTCCCTAGGACCAATAATTATTTACAAGTTCACAAACTCTGGTCATCATGTTCATGAATTGTGATTATTAAAAGAAGCATGGTCTGTACATGTCTTGTAGATATGTCTTTTGAGTTTTCTTTTGAGAGGATGTTGAAAAAAGACAGCAAAACCAGAGAAGTCTTGTCTTGTCAAACCACTTTTCAGACATCAATGTCCTTTCATGAATATACCACAAAGTGCATATATTTTTTTCTGTGGCTTCTACGTGATATTGTACATGTACACTCATAGTGTTACAACTGTACTCGGCTGTATTGAAGTTATTACACTATGAGTGTAATTTTGTGTGTTTTTTTGTTTTTTGTTTTCTCTCCTGTCGACCTGTTTTTTTCATCACTCAAATCCATGAACCAACAAATAATACGAAGCTGCGCATCTGAAAACCCCTCGGCTCTGGGCGCCAGCCATTCATAATGTATTCAATATGAACCAAGATTTCAGGAACACCAAGCAGTCAAGTGACAAATATACAGATTCTGAAAATTTTTGCAATTAGAAATGGCCTCTAAGGTTCCCGTCCAATCAGAGAAACTGGTATTCATTACGTAAGTCTCCTGATGGATCAATGACAGAGATAGAGATCATTAATGATTTTGCATAAACTAATTATGGCTGCCCATCCTTCCCTCCACTCAGAGGAACTGTTGTGGTTATATTCATTGCAAGTCTCTTGATACATCGATGCTGTATACCAAGTTTCATATAGAACACTGAAATGGTATCAAAGATATACATCATTAAAGATTTTGCATAAATTAAAGATGACCACCAAGGTTTCCGCCCAATCAGAAAAAAACAGAACTGTCATTTATCGTAAGTCTATTGATGCATCGATGATGTATACCAAATTTTACATCGAGCACTTTAACGGTATCAGAGATAGAGATCATTAATGATTTAGCATAAATTAAAGATGGCCGGCCATCATTTCCACCACTCAGAGGAACTGATGTGGTTATTCATTGCAGGTCTCTTGATACATCGATGCTGTATACCAAGTTTCATTTAGAACACTTGAATGATATCAGAGATATATATCATTAAAGATTTTGCATAAATTAAAGACGGCCGCCAAGGTTGCCGCCGAATCAGAAAAAACTGGTTTGGTCACTTCAAGAAAATTGAAGTTTCTATACCAAGTTTCACACTGAACAGCGAAATGGTACCTGAGATACACAAGATTAATGGGTTCGCATAAATTAAATATGGCCGCCAAAGTTTCCAACCAATCAGGTCCAGATTCAATAGGGTTCTGGGTGATGAGCATATGGATGTGCAGTGCAAGTTTGGTGTGCCTACAGTCGTTCTAAAGATATCTTGGTAACGAGAAAGCTGTGATGGTTTCGCATAAATTAAAGATGGCCACCAAAGTTTCCAACCAATCGGGTGCAGATTCAATAGGGTTCTGGGTCACGAGCATATGGATGTGCACTGCAAGTTTGGTGTGCCTAGGGTAAGTCATTCTAAAGATATCTTGGTAACGAGAAAGGTGTGATGGACAGACAGACAGACGGACAGACAGACGGACGTACATGACGACAATACCCTTCGGCCAAATTTTGGCCGAGGGGTAAAAAACAAAAGGCCTTATCATGCCTTTATGTTCATGAAATTGAATTATTATGTTGATGTGAAGCCAAAGTTAGAGGAAACAAAGTTTGATCAATTCATACTTGAAACTGTACATGTAGCACGAGAAAAAACAAAGATTACTTTTTCAACTATACAAATGTCATGCACGTAACACAGCTTTTGTAAATTGTATTGATGAACAAGAAAAAATACTGAAGGAAATGTTGAAACTAAGACAAATAATTAGAATATACTAATAATGATTATCTTTCGTGAAAAGAAAATCCTTTTTCACCAAATTGTGATATATTTAGGCAAAATTATCAAATCCCAGTTTTTTGACACTGAATATGTCAAAATTTTGCTCGAACTTCGCACAGTTCTAAAATTTCCGATGGACTCACTTCTGAAAATTCCTCTTTGAATCAGATATTACATGTATAAACACCTATGTGAAATAAATTCACAAAGACAACTTGCTACCAGTCATATAAAATTTCCATGTCTCCGGCTCATAACTGGTGGAATTTCAATGCATAATGTGGCGGAAACCTCATTCAATCAAGCATCAGGATCACAATTATGGGGAATTATGTTAACTCTTTCCCTCATAGACTTGTCGGGAATTTTCTCTCTCTGGCTCATAATAGATTTGTAATGGCGTAGGTCTTCAACCCATGGACTCATTTCAATTTTCATACATGTACCTCTCCAGCGATGTAAAATATCTTGTTTTATGTCCCATGTCATGTGGAGAAATATTTACCAATGGTCTCCCACAGACCCATTCTACGTAATTTGTTCACGTTTTATACCAATATCAGCAACATTTATTCTAAAAATAAGTAATCTTGTGAGAAAATGTGTTGTGTCTGCTTTACTTCTGTTGGGAATCACGAAAAAAAGCGAAGAAATTGTCGCATTTTAGCCACGTTTTGCACCGTTCTCTTCCTGCTTTCCGGCTACCATCCGCATGTTTCCGTATACCATCGTACATTGTAAAGCTAATTCTCCGTAGGATCGGGATTTGGCAGTGAACTGACAGGATGGCAGGTGTAGAACGAACAATAACTGTGTTAATCCAATATACCTTCCGTGACGGAGAATACAGACGGTAATAAATATTCATAAGGTGAAAGAAACACAGCTCACTGATTGGCCAAGGTTGGGTGCGGCCCGGCGTGATTGGGGGAAGAGGTCACGTGGTGACTCGGTCGCTATGGTC
The DNA here is from genome assembly GCA_036873755.1 of Hanleya hanleyi. NCBI lineage: Eukaryota > Metazoa > Mollusca > Polyplacophora > Lepidopleurida > Hanleyidae > Hanleya > Hanleya hanleyi. The sequence goes on along the minus strand of JAVTVY010036177.1, from coordinate 13,442 downwards.
ACTGTCGACGAAAGGCCGATTCAGAAAGAATGGCGACTAAACATATTTACCGCGAAGACTGCAGGTCCCGGGAAAATACATAAAATAAACTCAGATGGGCAGATTTGACGAGCTAGTCATCAAGGTTAGATACTTTGGTAGTTTATGCTCGCGTTACGTGAAATATTCAGGAATTGGGAAGCAGATTTTACTATTTTTCGAACATTTGTCTTGGAGCACACGAAACAAATTTGTTGTCAAATCGCGCATTTTTCATCGATTATTTCTGTTTCTCTCCCGATTTCATTTTACCCTTACCATAAAACATACCAACAGTCCATATAGTCAGATTTATTGAAATTTTGGCTTTCTGAAAACGTATAGTTTTAATCAGGTTTTACTCAAGTAAACGCCAAAAATTGCAAGAATAATCCAAAACCCGTCTTCATGGGTTATGCGAACACTCGTCAAAACACGCTTACATGGGGATCTACACAAGTCGTCAAAACCCGCTTATATGCGGGAAAGAGTTAAAGAACACTTAACATGACTATAAGTAAAACAACCAGAGAAAGATTGTTATAACTACCAAGAGAGTTCTGCTGGCCACAGGCTCCTTCCAGGGCCATTATGAAGCCAGTATACCGGTATGGGCACCCAAACTCAGGCGCCCAAACTCCAGGTTGACCAGAAAAATCTTTTTTGGCTGCTTAACCTTACTACATTAAACTGGAGTTCAACTGAAGCCTTCTTCAAACTTTGTAATTCAATAGTGTCGTGAAAATCTCATACTCCTGAGTGTGTGCAAACTTCTCTGTCGATCGTTTTAATCGGGTCGATTGAATTCCATTTTCCCACCGCAGTATTGCGCAGTCGAGGCACCCTGTTTCCGGATGCATTGATTGGATTTATCCGGCCGAATGAATGGTTCCCGAATGAAGCCTCGATTTGGTCTCTCTCGATGTCATTGCTATAAGCAACGCATCGTGGTCCTGGCAAACTCCTCTAGTAGGCAATGATCGCTGTGCTACATGAACTTGAGAACAACCGATGTGTGGGGAATGCGCTATATCGGTGGCAACAATGACGACGTGTTTGAGAGAACAGGATTACAGGAAAATATACACCCTGGAACTGATGAAAGCACTGAAATGGTATTTTCGAGGATTCAACAAACCGGATGTAAAAATAGATGATAATCTATATAGCCCTGTCCCAAAGGAATATTATGAGACCTGAAATTAAATACGAGGTGACCTCCAGAAATGGATTTTGGATAAAATTAACATCAGATAAATAGCATTCAAGAAATTTGCTTAAAAAATTTAACATTGGGTGAATGTGACCATCCAAAATATTCTGAACTTTTCAGCAAATTTAGACTTTTGAACTTGGCAGATCTGTCTCAAGTAAAAACTTTATTAAACTTTTATTCAATGACAATCTGCAGAGACTGTGTTTGATGCAGTTAACTGCAGATACAATGTATGATGGCATGTTTCCTGCTTCGATCATTTGCTGTTTTGAACAATTACTGCTTGAATACTCTCACCAATTTCATTCGTGGATATAGATTCCCATATGTCCAATGTTATTCAGACTGATCTTGTGGTAAATCTCTTGGTTTTTATACTTCATCTGATGAAAACTTTCAAAAATTGATTTTCTTATACTTCATTCGATGAAAACTTTAGCTGAAGACGTGCTGAAAAAAATGAGTTTTATTGAATTTGGATATTGGGTAGATGAAATGTTTTTGTCAAGAATAACCCAGGCTGCTCATAGTATAATATATTGACCATATTCAAACACACCTACAACATCCCGTGCTTAGTATGACTCAATTGCTCCAAAACGAATTCCCATTACGGAATAAGTGGAGAATCTATTGTTGTTGAACTGTTTTACATGGGAGAGAACTTTGTTGCCAAACAGAGAAATGTTTATTAACAATTCTTTTGTGTCCTTGAAGTGCAGGATTTCCATCGTTACTGCACAGTGCCTCTGGACAGAAGTGCTGTTGAAATACTTCTTAGATGAATGCAGTTAAATTGAACTGTTGGTGATATTGTTGCTATTGTCATCATAGAAAATAAAAAAATCTTAACTCCAGAATTCAAAACTCGTTTATTTATGATAGTTATAATAAAAACGAAGAACTTCCAACATCCTCACCCAAAGAAAAAAACAACATAGTATAAAAGAGAAAAAAACAAACATTTTCCTACCGCCCTATCCACATTTGTGAACAGGGTCAGGTTACTTTGTGGAAATGCTCTAATTGGTGGCTCTGTACACAATATGGCTACTGTACAGACAGGCTATATTGTACACTGTTTTTTGACTTGAGACTAGTTATCGAACTATACGTACTTAGGATATTTTCTCATGAACAAATACATGTAGACCATTTCGTAAATCAAAAAAATATGAAGCTGTGCATCTGAAACTCCTTGGCTCCGAGGTTACTCTTTTAAGGCTTGAAGAATTTATGACAGTCATGTCTAGCTAATCCTGTTTGTTGCTACAAATCCAGTCTTGAAATGTTTTGTAATTGATTGAATGGTGAATCAGAATTTCTTTAGGCTTCTGGTTCTTGACTAGCTATAGGTAATATGTATACATGTACCAAATTTGGGTGGACATATTTTATGACAACAATACCACTAGACCAAAATTGGTCAATGGGTAAAATTAAGAATATAACCAAAACTGGTTCTATGACCTCTCCCCTCCCCCCTACCACTTGTTGTTTTTTATTATCATAGAATATTAATTAAGCTACTTTTCATACAAATGAATTCATGAATTTGCAATTGAATTCATACATTTGTTTCCATAAAGTCAAAGTCAAACAGTATAATAATTAGAAAGATGTTGATATACATGTAAGATAACATTTGTGATAATGATCAATACGGGTACAATATACAATATATCTACCTTCAAAGGAGTGATCAATACGGGTACAATATACAATATATCTACCTTCAAAGGAGTGATCAATACGGGTACAATATACAATATATCTACCTTCAAAGGAGTGATATTTATCTCCATAGATGTTGCTGTCATGTCCTCGTGTATCCTCTCCAGGGTAAGACTTATTTTCCTTTTTCCCCATTCTTCGTCGTTTTAACCATGTTTCTACCTTTTTCCTCCGAGAACTCTCACCCTTGTTCCGTTCCAACGAGGCTGTACGATTATCTGCCTCATTTCCAGAACTTGTACTCGAGCTGCTGCTATGGCGTCGCGCCAGCATCTCGGCGCCAGGTTTTGAGTTTTTCTTGTGCTGACAGTCGAGTCGACAAGCGGTCCCACTTGAAAGGCGCTCAAAGTGATTAGTTACTGTTCTCTAAAATGAGCTAGGCGAGACCACTCGTGTTGTCACAGGGATTTTAATGGAATCCATCGAAACACCACGGGCTGTATCAAAGCCCTGACCTAGTCCGACCCACAATGCACCAGACTGATGGAGTTGTAAATTAAACTGTAGAATCACATGTAGTATGAATGCAGACGTGTGTGCCACTGTTCTTAACACATTACGTATCAATAGTTCCACAAGAATCCTTGGAGTTTACGTCAAACTGAAAACCATCTGACAACAGAACTGCAGACATTGATTCAAAATAGTGCAATATACATGTCTGGAATAAGGGGAATAATCCCGAGTTCAAAGTGCCTCACTTATAGGGGATAATTCAACGAAACGTAATCATCAGAAACAGCTGCAACTCATGGCTCAACAGATCTCGACAGAGAGGTGATATCGAGCCATGCAGTATTTCTACACAGTCCTCTATGGGATATTGACGACTGCAAGTGCGCGGCGGAATCTGTCCAGTTCACACCATTCTTCACGCGGATCCAGGCTAATGGGTTGGAGTCACTTCTCCTCACACACAAACACACATCAAATTTGCAGCAAACACACAAAACTGGCAGCAGTTCACAACTGTCATTGCATGTAGAAATCCCCTTGAGACTGGATCCTTGTACAATGTGTGTATACCCCAGGTGATAACGGCATGATGTGTGAATACTTTTGCCTGGTCAGCATAAAAGAGTGTGTGAAACACTCAGCATACATGTATGTATGGTCCTGATTCTTAGGAGGTATGTAGGCATGTTCAGAATAATTATCCTCTAACTCAGATTTTCCATATGTCTCTCGGATTCTGGCCAAGGATGGTCTGAGAGAGCATGAAGTGAGATAGAGAAAGTGATGTGATAATCTCTGCAATGTCTTATTTCAATGCTTACTAATGTCAATTCATACAGCGCACATGTACATGAAGTGAAAGCGAACAGTGGGCCAGCAATCAGTGGACCAGTTCCATATAGCAATTCGAGCAGAAGAGTCGACGATCCAACTTGGGTTTGCCAGCTTATGAAGGCCCTCATTGAAGGCCATTTGTTGGAATCAATCATTCAAATGCTGGCCTCATTTCTCACAAAGAAATTTATAGCGCTGATCATGAAGCAATCTGCCGGCAAAATATCAATTTTTGCGACTTGATCTGGTTCATGAAGAGCTTGTGCTCCCAAGGTATCTCCAACAGTTTCTCATAAGCCCAGTATCAACACTATGGTCTAGAAACTCAGCAAATGTTTTCATTGTACAATCTGCAAAGTTATGACTGAATGAAAACTGGTCAAGTTACAGGCAATACATGTGCATGATGTATACATGTATACATGTATTTCTGATGATCATTATAAATCTCTCAAGATTTGAATCTGCAAACTGAATTAATGTAATTCTTGAAGCTGGGTGGCCAAACAATAGTCCAACAACTGTTTCTCACAAAAGTATGCAAAAAAAAGTGTACCGTATTTTCTACATGTAGTAATTCCTGTTTCAACAATGGTCAAATCTCAGGTCATTGTTTCAACAATGGTCAAATCTCAGGTAATTGTTTCCAAATTCTGACCACATGTAGTAATTCCTGTTTCAACAATGGTCAAATCTCAGGTAATTGTTTCAACAATGGTCAAATCTCAGGTAATTGTTTCAACAATGGTCAAATCTCAGGTAATTGTTTCAACAATGGTCAAATCTCAGGTAATTGTTTCAACAATGGTCAAATCTCAGGTAATTGTTTCCAAATTCTCACCACATGTAGTCATCAGAACTTCACAAAAACATCACACATACATCCATGAAACTGATTGCTCAACAATGGTAAAACAAGCAACTGTTTGTACATGATGCTACATGGTACACAATTTAAGCTTGAAACCTCCTGAAACTATGTGACTCAATGATCAAGGTAAAACAAGTTACTGTTTCTGGCGGTCGTCTTCAAAAGTCTAGTGCTTTTAAATGTGGAAATTCTCCCTGAAGCTGTGCCTTTCACCAGGGAAGACTACAGGATAGTCATCAACATTGATCAGCTGGTCCATTGTTGCTACCATGACCAGGGGGGAGGTGATCAGCTGGTCCATTGCTGCTACCATGACCAGGGGGAGGTGAAGTGAAATCATGCAGTCAGTTCTTCTCCCCCAGGAAGTACAATTAGCCAGCCGGTGAACAATACCTCCATTCGTTATCACAATATCAAGTCTGTTCATAGTAGAAATCAACTATTTGTTTCTGACCAGTATGTAATTTCAGACCCATCCTGTCCGCAGTTAATAAGTTTCCTTGCCTGCTTCAATGGGAAAAAACCTTGGATTACCAGCGCGCACGGAAATTTTCTCTTACTCAATGTCTGGCGTATTGTCTTTTTCCTTCCGAACTAGCTCGTTACGATCTTACAGGTAATCAGTCAAACCTGGGCGAAATGAGCAGTTCTCAGTATCACTCTGTAATCAGCAATCAAACGACAGCTGGGCCCACCATTAAGCCATTACCTCCCGGCTCCATAACAACACATGATTTATAGAACCTATAAATGGAAGCCAGGTCAAGCTGTCACCGGACCGATTTCTATTCAAATGTATATAACCATGAACATGTTAGACTGAGAAAACCCAATCCCAGCCATGTTATATAATATAAACCAAATCAATTCAACAATACAACTAGGAGAATTCAGTGACATTCATGGCATGAATTCCTATTAGCATCACAGACATGACGCAAAGTTCTCGCAATTTCCCCAGACATGTTCATAAATATAGTTAGCGAGTTGTTTTTCCATAATGTAGATGTTCCTGGCTCTAAGAAAATAATTCAGAGTTTGATTAACATTGTTGATGTTAATTGGGCAAGGATATAAAAATATGGATTATAGTAAATCCAATAATAATTCAATAACCATGAGATCTCTGACTATTATAACCATGAGATCTCTGACTATTATAACCATGAGATCTCTGACTATTATAACCATGAGATCTCTGACTATTATAACACTGAGATCTCTGACTATTATAACACTGAGATCTCTGACTATTATAACCATACATGTAAGATCTCTGACTATTATAACCATGAGATCTCTGACTATTATAACCATACATGTAAGATCTCTGACTATTATAACCATGAGATCTCTGACTATTATATTAGGGGGCAATCAAATTTATAAAAGTGCAAACCACATAGAGTCACTGCTGCTATGTTAATGTTCAAACACATAGACTGCTGCTATGTTAATGTTCAAACACATAGACTGCTGCTATGTTAATGTTCAAACACGTAGACTGCTGCTATGTTAAAGGAATAGACAACATTTGGCAAACGTAAACTGCGACTGAAAGAACAATCCAAACTGTGCCCAAAAATATTTTTTTCCTATTTTTGAGATTCTTTCTAACGAAGAAAAATACTCCCAAACATTGGGAAAATAACCAGATGTGTTGAATGAAGGAAGCCGCCATCTTTATGCCATCTTTATGGTTTAACCAATGAGCGGCCGAGTGATGTTCACGTGACAACTAGCTCATGACGTCAATGGGCCAGAGAGCAAACATGGCAGCAAGTGATTTTCAGCTTTTTCCAAGTATCCGACGCCTTGCATTTCCTGGAGTTTTAACCTGACTGATGACAATGGCTGGCTGGGCGAAACCATGCTTTCATCTACGCTGCTCACTGCTGCTTGGGGGCAGTGTCGAGGGATACAAGAAGTGTCAGGCGTGTTCGAGCCCATTGAAGACGATCTACCGTAGAAATCGGTCGAGGATGTACAATGTATATACCGTAGAAGCCGGCCGGGTCGCGGATTTCGTTTAGTCGGCTCTGTTGTGAGATGTCCTGTTAGGAAACGATCAGACGAGCACATGTGCAAGTACTGACATTAGCTGACAAGGATTTATTCCATAAACTTTCTCAGGTAAATTTTCTCGCACGCTAGATATTTGGGTGGGTGTTTAACGGCCGTGTCATGCTGAACAGTTTCTTTTGGTAACAGTTCAACGGTGAGAAAAATCTCCGGAAAATCTTTTCCCAGAGAAATGAGCCTCCAGCTAAGGCAGATTTAGTTTCGTTTTCTGGCTGAGTGCCGGTCTTTGTTGAGGCTCGATTCTTTGAATTGGTAACACAGAAATCAGAATTATTCCCAATTTCGGTTACATTAAACAATCTCAGTGAGTTACTGCCGAATTATGTTGACGCATGTTGGCGTATAGTGATCAGCTGAAAAGTATTAGCCTATAACGAAAGCATATTTTATCAGACAACTCGATGCTGTGGGGTTTTTTTTGACACTTAGACAGTCTAGACGACAGATCAACCCCGATTTCTCAACAAGGATAAGATCATTGTTATTGTACAAACATTAGCCAGTATTTACAGGGTACAGAATACAAGAATGTATAGCCACACCTGCTGGCCTATTGGGCTGCGATTATTCCAGTGCATGGCAAACTGTGTTTCCTCCCAGTTCACTGCAGTGTTCTGCGGCCCAGTGACGTCACTAAACTTGCCGTAATGGCGGCGCCCTTACAAGCCACAGAATTTATCATTGACGGCTTCTTATTCGGTTGGAAAAAATTGCAAAATTGAAATAAAAATCGTTTTGGACACTCCTGGAATTGTTCTTTCATTTGCAATATACGCTTATCAAAGGTTGTCTTATTCCTTTAATGTTCAAACACATAGACTGCTGCTATGTTAATGTTCAAACACATAGACTGCTGCTATGTTAATGTTCAAACACATAGACTGCTATGTTAATGTTCAAACACAGACTGCTGCTATGTTAATGTTCAAACACATAAGAGTCACTGCTGCTACGTTAATATTCAAACACATAGACTGCTGCTACGTTAATGTTCAAACACATAGACTGCTGCTATTAATGTTCAAACACAGACTGCTGCTATGTTAATGTTCAAACACATAGTCACTGCTGCTATGTTAATGTTGCTATGTTAATGTTCAACAGAGTCACTGCTGCTATGTTAATGTTTAAACACAGACTGCTGCTATGTTAATGTTCAAACACATAGACTGCTGCTATGTTAATGTTCAAACACATAGACTGCTGCTATGTTACTGTTCAAACACATAGACTGCTGCTATGTTAATGTTCAAACACATAGACTGCTGCTATGTTAATGTTCAAACACATAGACTACTGCTATGTTAATGTTCAAACACATAAGACTGCTGCTATGTTAATGTTCAAATACAGACTGCTGCTATGTTAATGTTCAAACACATAGACTGCTGCTATGTTAATGTTCAAACACATAGATTGCTGCTATGTTAATGTTCAAACACATAGACTGCTGCTATGTTAATGTTCAAACACATAGACTGCTGCTATGTTAATGTTCAAACACATAGACTGCTGCTATGTTAATGTTTAAACACATAGTCACTGCTGCTATGTTAATGTTCAAACACATAGTCACTGCTGCTATGTTAATGTTCAAACACAGAGTCACCGCTGCTATGTTAATGTTCAAACACATAGACTTCTGCTATGTTAATGTTCAAACACATAGACTGCTGCTATGTTAATGTTCAAACACATAGACTGCTGCTATGTTAATGTTCAAACACATAGACTGCTGCTATGTTAATGTTCAAACACATAGACTGCTGCTATGTTAATGTTCAAACACATAGACTGCTGCTATGTTAATGGCTTTTGGGCTATATTTTCATGAAATGGAAACAGAATTGATCAAAGGTACTGGCATATGTACATGCAGTCATTCGTTTTTGAGGCGAGCGATCGCTCGCGCGCACCATCGCTCGCCTAATTTCATTTCAAGGCGCGCGATTGATCGCGCACCTAGAGAATTCCTGCTCCCCAAACCCCAATGCGTATTTTTTTGAAAATACAAGTCGATAATTCATCACGCATTCACGAAACGAAAATAGGAACTCTGTGTTCGGCGGTACATTCCTTGACTATTTGGGGAAATACAAAATCGTAATTCTAGCAGCGAAGTCGGAGAGTCCGTCGTCCCTTTGATGTGATGTTTGAAGTAGATGTTGAATATATCGCCAACGACTATTCAAATATATTGTTTCCGAAAGCGCTAATATATATTCATGAATATATCAGTCTGTTCGATAAAACCTAGCGGCGAAATCATAGCTGAACCAGAAAGATTATTCCGTACTAAGATCTGAGTAAATTTTTGTTTTCCCCGCCGGTGTTAGCAGGCGCCATGTTTTGATTTGCGTGCGTTGCAATGAACTTTTAATACACTGTTTGAAACAAACGTCACGATCGAAAGATTTTTTTTAGGTATTCATTTTGCACAAGTTTTGATTTGATCTTATTATCAGACTTGATATTCCAAAGCAAGTTGTCGTCCATAAAGAATTTCTGAAGAAATTCGCTTCATATCCGAGGTTCCATCTGGAAAATGCTGTATCAAATTAACATAATGATATCGCGGAGCTCTGTAAAGTTTTGCTGCTGTGGAATTTATTTGTCATAATAGCACAAAGCATGACTGGACAGACAGTGTAGACAAGGGGGCACATGTCTCCTGTATATAACCTCAGATAATTGCAATTGGGATCTCCATGAATTTAAAAAAAAACATTAAATGAGGACAAAAATGTAAGGGAGAATTTGCAGATTTATTTGCTGGAAATGGCTCAGAATGCATTTCCAGCAATCTAGGACCTCTGAGCTTACGGGGCCTAGGCGGCCCCTGGACCCCGGCCTGAAGTGCTAGGATAGTAATTTCAGGAGTGCGATTACTCGCCTCACTCATTTTAGGAGTCTGATTTATAGCACTCCTCTGATTTACAGAAACGAGAGACTGTACATGTAGGCTGAGATCTGGTATATGTACATGTAGGCTGAGATCTGGTATATGTACATGTAGGCTGAGATCTGGTATATGTACATGTAGGCTGAGATCTGGTATATGTACATGTAGGCTGAGATCTGGTATATGTACATGTAGGCTGAGATCTGGTATATTTACATGTAGGCTGAGATCTGGTATATGTACATGTAGGCTGAGATCTGGTATACATGGTATATGTACATGTAGGCTGAGATCTGGTATACATGGTATATGTACATGTAGGCTGAGATCTGGTATATGTACATGTAGGCTGAGATCTGGTATATTTACATGTAGGCTGAGATCTGGTATATGTACATGTAGGCTGAGATCTGGTATACATGGTATATGTACATGTAGGCTGAGATCTGGTATATTTACATGTAGGCTGAGATCTGGTATATGTACATGTAGGCTGAGATCTGGTATACATGGTATATGTACATGTACAGTACGCCCAAGAAGTAAACTGGTCACTGCTCGCGAAACGTTGGGTTCATCTTTCGCGAAACATTCGCGAAACGTTCGCGAAAGCATGTGCGAAAGGTTGATAATAACTTACGATGATTTCATATTTATTTCAAAGCTTTCGCGAAAGGTAAATACCTTTCGCGAAAGATATGTCACGATCGTAACTGACGTAAAGCGATCCGTATTTGACAAGACAAGATGACAACAAATCACATGAAATTATTTGAAATGTGGGAGTGTTGGGTCTTTTTATGCGGGTTATGTTTTAGGACCACTATTCTCGATTTCACCCAGCAAGAATTTCCTGCAACAAAATTGAGTTTCAGGAACGAAATAGGCAGAAAATACAGTCTACGAACGGAGCAAAAGAAAATCTCCACTCACGTTGTCGTCGTTGTTGTTGTAGGCCATGTGCGTATGGAATACGGCACAGCTAAAAGTTTTGTGCCTTACTTCCCTAGTTTTAGTGAACGCTTCCAATTCGATTCGTCCCGCGGGAACCATGCAATGCATTTCTTTATGCTAGAAAATATGGGTTTGCGATTAATACGAACGGGTCACGGGGTGGAAGTTTCCAAACGACCACGAGGGATGACAGCTACAACGCCCGACAGAACTGCGCAGCAGAGAGACGTGTGCCAGCAGTCAGCTACATCCCGTACCGTTTCGTTTCAACACGAAATAAAAGGTGAAATGTCCAGCTATACCAAGGATTGAAAATACATCAAAACCAAACGTACAAATTGTCTGAATAAAGAAGTTTCACGTGTGCATGACGAGAACTGCAATCAATCATGATCGGGTTGTCTAGAGCATTGACTGGTCTACGGTTGAGCTTGGTATTTATTATGGCCGTCTTGAATTTACAGCCGTTTGGTTTCCTTGCGTGTACAACGTTTTCGGAAATTGCAAATTTAATTCTCGTAGGATACATTTTCTGCAATAAAATGCAATTGAAGGAAAATTTAACACTTTCATTTCAAATTGTGTCGGGGGAATTTCAAATTCAAGTCTCAGAAAAAAATAAGAAAAAAAATGCCTAAACCACTTTTTATTAATTACACCAATTTTCCTCTAGAATTATATCATATCTCGTTGATTTGAATCATTATCTTGAAACAAAATGCCGCTGCCACTGCAATATAAATGCATCCTGTTAAAGATGAAAACTTTAAAATGATGAGTGTTTATTCTTCATGTGATGAAAACTTTTTTAAAAATGAGTTTTTTAATTCATGGGATGAAAACTTTCAAAAAATGACTTTTTACAGACATTCGGGCGTGCTGAAAGAACCGAGTTAGTTGTTGAATTTGGAAACTGAGTAGATGATTTTTTTTGTCAAGAATAACCCCTGTTCCGCCAATGAAGCAATAACATTTTTTTAAATGTCTGCTCAGAGTTGTTTCCCCTCTTCATAGCAACTGGACACGCCTCTTATGAACGGCTGGCTGACGCCATGTTTCAGATCGGGCTTCATGCACTGCGATGAGTTCATTTGGATGTGAAAGATTTCAGTTACAAAAACAAGCCATACAGCACAATGAACTCAAATAAGGGACAGATTATGCGACTTTTTGAGTTGATGAATACGGTGATACAGCTCCCGATTTTACGATCTCGATTTTGGGTGAATAACGGTTTGCTCATGGACTGACGAAGAAAACCGGTAGGCCTACGTCGTCGTGATTTTATAGTTGCAATTCATTCGCAAAATAAGGTATAGGGACCCAATTAATGCCATTAAAAACAAAACACACGAGCAAATGAAAAATAAATGGTTGACAGACAAGAATATAAACATTTTACGACATGTACTTCCTCAAACATCGTTCGCGTATTCCTTTCGCGAAAGGTTCAATTCTGACATTTTCTCGCGAAAGGTATGGCGAGAGGTACTGGCGAATCGTTCGCGAAACGTTCGCGAACGGTTCGCGACATTTTTCTGCTATCCTTCGCGAATTTGACCAGTTTAATTCTTGGGTGTACTGTAGGCTGAGATCTGGTATACATGGTATATGTACATGTAGGCTGAGATCTGGTATATGTACATGTAGGCTGAGATCTGGTATATTTACATGTAGGCTGAGATCTGGTATATGTACATGTAGGCTGAGATCTGGTATATTTACATGTAGGCTGAAATCTGGTATATGTACATGTAGGCTGAGATCTGGTATACATGGTATATGTACATGTAGGCTGAGATCTGGTATATTTACATGTAGGCTGAAATCTGGTATATGTACATGTAGGCTGAGATCTGGTATATGTACATGTAGGCTGAGATCTGGTATATTTACATGTAGGCTGAAATCTGGTATATGTACATGTAGGCTGAAATGTATGTAGGCTGAAATCTGGTATATGTACATGTAGGCTGAGATCTTGACCAAACGTTATCTACAGCCTGCCAATAAAATTTTATGATATCAGAAGTGGAATTTTATCAAAAGTGGAAGTTAAAAATCTGGTTTGCCATATTTCTGCAACCACGAGATGAACATCATTATTTTTTCCAGAATTTGTATTTGAATCTGGAGAGGATATATAAACACTGATGATCAGATCCTCATAATACTACTGATCAGGTCTCCATTTATCACATGTATTACGGATCAGGTTTCCATTTATCACATACATGTGTTACCAATCGGGTCTCCATTTAACACATGTGTTACCAACCGGGTTTCCATTTAAAGGTTATACCAAATGACTCTACATTACTTTGCATTAAAACATACCCAGTAGTGTTCCAAACAACAAATTAGTATTTTTTTCT
>JAVTVY010036176.1:0-16100 GCA_036873755.1 Hanleya hanleyi | reverse complement strand
GGATAAACATTGAACCTATACCCCAGTATGGGACTATATGGGGCTCGGTGACTTTTTTCAAAAATTTCACCGATTTGCACGGGGACACTTCCTATCATGTTCTAAATGACGAGACGAGTAAAACGAGACCCCACAACCCTACCGCAAATGTATAGAAGTACGTTTCCCAGGGAGACAAACATTGATCCTATACCTTCAGTATGGGACTATATGGGTTCGGTGACTTTTTTCAAAAATTTCACCGATTCGCACGGGGACACTTCCTATCATGTTCTAAATGACGAGACGAGTAAAACGAGACATCACAACCCTACCGCAAATGTATAGAAGTACGTTTCCCAGGATGGTCCTATACCCATGCTATTCCCATATAGGCATTTTCCCGTAATTTAGAATAAAGTCCGTATTCCGTAGCTTTTTCAGGAAAATTCTTACATACACCCACCCTGGAACTAGGGGAGATAACTCTATTGATAGACAAGCCCCGTTAAGCCCGGCGACCTATATACCCTCATACCCCATATAGGCATTTTCCAGGTTTTTCGATAAAGTCCGTGTTCCAGTTTTTTCAGGAAAATTTACATGCACCCACCTGGCCATCAAATACCCCTTCACCTAGGCTTCACGTTGATAAACCCTCACTCGACCCCATTCGACCATTAGGGGGCTCCCCTAGATGCCAAAACGTCTATTTTCATACTCTTGGGCCACCATGCATGCGCAGAATGCCGCTATTTCCAACCCCACACCCAGTCCATTAGATGCCCCTTCATGAATGCTTCACTTTGATACCTCACTGACTTACCGGTCCACTAGGGCTCCCGTAGCTCCAACACGTCTATTTTCATACCCTTCGGCCACCGCGCATGCGCAGAATGACCCTTATTCAACCCCACACCCAGTCCATTAGATGCCCCTTCATGGATGCTTCACTTTGATACCTCACTCGACCCCATCGGTCCACTAGGGGCTCCCCTAGCTCCAAAAAGGCTATTTTCATACCCTTCGGCCACCGCGCATGCGCAGAATGACCCTAATTCAACCCCACACCCAGTCCATTAGATGCCCTTCATGGATGCTTCACTTTGATACCTCACTCGACCCCATCGGTCCACTAGGGGCTCCCGTAGCTCCAAAAAGGCTATTTTCATACCCTTCGGCCACCGCGCATGCGCAGAATGACCCTAATTCAACCCCACACCCAGTCCATTAGATGCCCTTCATGGATGCTTCACTTTGATACCTCACTCGACCCCATCGGTCCACTAGGGGCTCCCGTAGCTCCAACACGTCTATTTTCATACCCTTCGGCCACCGCGCATGCGCAGAATGACCCTTATTCAACCCCACACCCAGTCCATTAGATGCCCCTTCATGGATGCTTCACTTTGATACCTCACTCGACCCCATCGGTCCACTAGGGGCTCCCTTAGCTCCAAAACGTCTATTTTCATACCCTTGGGCCACCGCGCATGCGCAGAATGACCCTAATTCAACCCCACACCCAGTCCATTAGATGCCCTTCATGAATGCTTCACTTTGATACCTCACTCGACCCCATCGGTCCACTAGGGGCTCCCCTAGCTCCAAAAGATCTTTCATGCCCTTGGGCCACCGCGCATGCGCAGAAGGCCGATATTTCAACCCCACACCCAGCCCATTAGATGCCCCCTCACCTAAGCTTCTCACTTTGATACCTCACTCGACCCCATCATACACTAGGGGCTCCCCTAGCTCCAAAAGGCTATTTTCATACCCTTCGGCCACCGCGCATGCGCAGAAGGCCGATATTTCAACCCCACACCTAGCCCATTAGATGCCCCTTCACCTAAGCTTCACTTTGATACCTCACTCGACCCAATCGGACCATTTTATCTAGGGACTACTTTTTCTCCGCGGAAGCTTTTTCCCGAGACCGAATTACCGCCAAACCACGGCCAAACCGCATCACCGCGGATGAATACATTTTTTTTTTTTTTTTTTGCCGGAACTTTTTTTTTTTCTATGCACTCATTGATCGCGGCCATCTTGTACCCACCTCCCACATCTTGCACTCACTGACACTCGCGATAAATGTGGGAGGTGGGTACAAATGTGGGAGGTGGGTACAAATGTGGGAGGTGGGTACAACCCACCTCCCACACATCACGCATGCGCACACCCCCAATAACCCCCCAATGCCCATACACTTATGACGTCACACCAGGTTCTGCGCATGCGCAGTGGGGGGGTTTTCTATCAATTCGGGTACTACATACTACTGGCGAATGAAGGCATGCAATCTTGGCTATAGCGAAGTTCTACAGAGTGTAACTTTCACTTTTTGTTGTCTTTCGCCTCTTTATATAGAATCAAAAGATTCCTTTCAAATCTCGTCGGGATAGCTATAGTGGCCGTTATATCAGAGTGGCCAGAATTTAGAGAAAAAAACAAAACAAATTGAAAACACAAAGCCAATTGGGTCCAGGAACTTTTCTTTGTTTGGAAAGTCGAAAAATCACCAGGATAGCATGGGTTATGATAAGAGCGACCAACAGACCTTTAAAGGGATATGGTGAGCCCATGCATTGGGGGCGGAAAATTTTGAAGCAAAAAGGACCTGGCCCGGTTTTGCGAGAGTTTGTTTCCCACTGAGGTAACAAGATTAAATATTATATATAAAAGAAATCTCAATTTAAAAAGTACAGATCTTGCCTTACGGTCCAACAATTCTGAGGCACTGAGTCTATGTAAAGCCTCGTAGAGTAGCGTATTTGTATACAGACAAATGAAGCCAGTCCAGAACCAAATCGATCTTCTACAACAACTACCTTTTGGCACAACGAATATTTCAGTGTAAAGTTTTTCTTTGCTTCTGGTCATCATCGTACTTCTTTAAAATGCAGCTATTCTATAACCCGAATACATCAGTGCCCCATAATCTACTCAGAGCATATGACCAGATAATATGCATTAAGCTAACTAAACAGTTCTTTTCATGAGCAAACATTTCATTTTGGCACTTAAATCGCATCGCAGAGGTCAAATTCTCGGTAAACCGCGCTAGGTTGTGTTTGAATGACGAAGCCCATGTGTGCCAATTATGCTGTTGTTTGTAGTCTTCCATTTTAGCTTCATTTTTCAGAACTCAATTAAATTCAGTTTTAAAATATACCTCAGAATATTGACTTCTTTCAATTTACGCTACATCAGTTTTCATAACGTGTAAACCTTCTTTGAAGGTCTTCTGCAGTTTCTGCGCATCGAATGACGGCATCAGCATGACGCAGATCATTTCATTTAGTTCATTATGTACAGCTTGAAAAGTAAACGGCGATATAGTACGCGGTCCTGATAAAAACCACAATAATGGTAATTCGGACATCTTATCCTAAAAAAAAATGGATATTGACATGATTAATATCAAATCACATTCTGAATGGCAACACTCTGCATACTTATGTGAAATAAAATATGTACATATTTCCACACATCTCGATCTAGAGTGACCAGTGTGAATAATATACAGTTTTCAATAAAGTCGCATGTTATGGGCACTGAATAATAATTCTTCCGTCTTATTACAGAGTCCGCACCACGATCCCTTTAATGGCGTTATCAAAGATTTTGAAGAGGTGAGAAATGGATTTCGAATCCATGAAAACCCCCAGCAAATGGAAATTCATCGTTATACGGAGCCGCCATGTTGATTTACACCACAACTAAGTCGTTGCCGTACAGTTTCGACTATCAGGGGATTATAGCAGGATAACCCCAGTAATATGCAATGAATGAAAAAGTTGGATAACATAACCTGTAATGAATGTTGGAACCACCTTAGTAGTAGTAAAAGGGCAGTTAAGGTCTTCGGCCCACAGCGGCCCTATACGGGCCCAAATCACCTTTATATACTACTCACCTTGCCAGTTTCGTTTCTGTGTGGACATGGGAAGTTAGATTAGATAATCGGCAATGAATCGTTGATAACACCCTGCCGGTTTTGTTTCTGTGTGGATTATATGAAGTTAGATAACATAATCTGTAATGAATCCTTAGAGCCCCCTCGTTGGTTTCATTCTTGGGTGGATTATAGCAAACTGAATCTCATAACCTATATCGTAAGAAGCATGTTGCCGGTTTCGTATCTGTGTAGATTATATCAAGTTGAACCGTATAACCTGTAACAAATGTTGGAATGATTTATGTTGAATATTTCTTTGTGTATTATACCAAGTTAAACCTCACAACCTGTAATGAATGTTTTAAATGTTTCTGTGTGGATTTTCCCCCGCCATATGTGTTCGTTTGTTTGTTGGCTTAAACATAATACCATTAAATGTGTGTTTCAAACCAGTTCGCCGGACTTATTTCTCTATGGACTATATATTAAGTGAAATCCAATGAAATATAAGAATTACCGGAACAGATACTTTGTTTCCACCCTTTTCTGAGAATAGCGGCGTTTATTTCATCCAAATATTCTCGCTGGCCGTCGAAGAGTACTGATGTCAAACGATGGAATAGAGATAACTGCACAGATGAACACGAGGAGAAACAATAGTGCATCATGGGATACCTTCCAGTAATAAAGCATTTGATTGGTCAAATCAAATTTTCAAACGCATATCCGGCATATTCATTGGCTTGTGAAGAAAACTGGAAGAAAATCCAGCCAATCGCAGAGGTTATCCCAAAGTTCACCCAGAGAACGTAAACCTTCGTCCTCCAGGTATATGAAAATATCATGTCTGCAAGCAATCTGATTAAACCAGATCTACAAAAGCCACTCCCCATCTTACTTGTCGTTCATGTAGACCTGGGGACAACACTCCCATATTTCTCGGTTCTGAGTGTTGACCAATCACATATCTTCTTCCCCACTTCGGGGTGTATGTTTGGAACGCCAAGCTCAGACCACAGCTGCGTCGGTTGACCTCGTGATGCCATGCATAGGGAAATGTCTCTTATAATTATTGAACGATATATCTAAATTTTATTTATGTTAATCGAACATCATCATCGTTCATAGAGAATAACATATTCATATGACGAATCGATCTAAAGATGAGAGGATATGAAAAGATGAGTTTTCGAGATAGTATGCCTCTTTACATTATGAAATGTCTTTTTTTAGTTGATAGATATATCTAAATTTTATTTAGATATCATCATCTTTTCTAGAGGATAAAATATTGATCTGACAAAACAAGCTAAAATATATGAGAAGATGCGTTTTACCGCCTCCTTATCGTAGGCCTACACCTGACGCCCCTCACCGCAAAACGAGGTATTGTATTCACGTGATGTTGATCTGTGGAGAGCTATGTCTGCGAACACGGAAACCCGAAAGAAGTTGCTGCTTGCTGGATGGACAAGAATTACCCACGAAGTAGAAAGGGATCTAGTTTCTGTCACGTGCGTGCGTTCACTAGGGGGAAAAGATGTGTCGCGTACCAAGAGTGAGGTCAAGGTCAAAGGTAACTGTGACCAAAAAAGAGGGGATTCGCTATTTGTTTGTTAATAGATGCAGTTGGGAAGAGTATGTGTCACGTACCAAAATTGAGGTCAAGGTCACTGTGATCCCAAATTCAGGAAATCAGTGAAAATCACAATTGTGTGTGTGTTGCGGGGGCGTATATTGAAGCCAATTTTGAATCTTGCAATGCAACGGCTATAAATGAATAGTTGGTTGAATTGAATTGACACGGTCACACGATTGTTATAACACACAAAATGGCCCATCACATTTCAGTCACGTGCTCCACAGAGACGTAAGTACAGACGCTCCTGTTGTCACAGTTCAGGCTCTCGCAACTCTCTGAAGTGTTGAGTGATGTCCTGATTTTGTCGGTCGCAGCAGAAGAACTCTCTTCAGTGTTGTGCGCTGCTCTGTTTCTGTCCTTCACAGCAGAATAACTCTCTGAAGTGTTGAGTGATGTCCTGATTTTGTCGGTCGCAGCAGAAGAACTCTCTTCAGTGTTGTGCGCTGCTCTGTTTCTGTCCTTCACAGCAGAATAACTCTCTGAAGTGTTGAGCGATGTCCTGATTTTTTCGGTCACAGCTGACCTATGCCCTCTATGGCCGGTCTCGTCATCAACCTCAATTTCCATGCCTTCGAAAGTTTTGCTGCTACACATCTCCATCTGAGACAAGAAGAAAGAGTCGGGGCTCTGGGCATTCTCGTGTTCGTTGTCTCGAGTTACGATGGATCCATCAGATTTTCCGTTTTTGTCGTCTGATTCCTTTTCAGACTCACCTTCACCCGAAAACCTCTGCAGATTGCTGCTGATTTCATTGCTGTTCATATTATTGTCGACTGCATTAAGTTCTTCCCCTTGGCGACCGCCCATATTTCTATCCTTCTCCAAACCTTCTGTTTCATTGAACTGAGTTCCATTGTCCGTGACGGCTGCCATCGACCTTGGTCGTTCGCCGAATCTTTCTTGTTGTAACAATGACCTTGACATCGACCCTTGTTTCACTTCGAGGTCCTCGCTGTAGGTAGACTTTCCCGACTGTGTGTCCTCTCTCTCACACACCTCATCATTTTCTTCGAACACATCATTTTCATAGCTGTAAGAAATAAAATCACCAGAATTATATGTTGCAGGTCCAAAAGATGAATTGCCTTCTGTATGGGCTATCATCGCAAGCATCTGATTGTAATTTCAATGTTCTAGTAATCAACCGTAGGACGTAATTCTTCAGCAATTTAAATTGCTTATAATTCTGAATTTTCACAATCAAACAGAGTATCTGACAATTGTGATATATCGGAGGCAGGCATAACAACTAACGAGAGCTGTATCGCCGCTAGTCATTGAAAGCGCAGAAAAGCGTAGAGTCTGAGCTGTCGAGGTTGCCGAACGGTTCTACGTCTCTTATTCCAACAGCTTCGAATGAGAGATCCTCTGTCGCCATTGGTACAATACTTAATCCTGAATGTCTAGCGTAACCCAGGAAACGACAAATGATCGTTCAGTTAAATTGTATACACGTTTTTCCTATTTTCCACAGGACGCCTTCAAGCTGCTCTGGAAATGACAGGCGTCAGGTCCGACGTTCAATATTCAGCCGTCGTCCATAAAAGAATTTCCGCGTCAATAATCGAAGAAACTATTTCGAATGAGAGCTAGCATCCATTCCACTTAGAAATAAAGTAAACGCATAAAACAAAAAAATAGATAGAAGCACAAGATGGTTTCATACAAGAGTGAATCGGTCAACAATTTTCAATGATGTCAGTAAACATACATGATGACCTTGGTTCTAACTGAACCATACCACATGAATGTGGTTACGGCATGTCGCCAATTGTGAAAACGAATCACATAATAAAGAAAGGGCTATATCCACGGCGCTGTCGCTTGTCGTGTCGCCGACTATGGAAATTGTCGTATACATACTTGTAGTCGACAAAATTTCCATCTTGGGTTGACGAAGAATGAGGTTTTGCAGCGCCGTCTTTTACTTGTAGACGTATTAACGGGGTATGCTCAGCTCTGTATTGGTCACCTGTGGACGCACTCGTGAACTTGACGGTTTTAGGCGTCCTTTTATCGCCCTTTTCACGCAGAGCTGATTCGTGCTTGGGTCTTTCTTCGGAATTGGAAAGTTTCTCTGTCTGACGGATGGTTTTCTCTAACTCTTCACCCCCTTTTCCCTGGAAATAATGGAATTCTTGAGAAACAAAAGGGCTTCACGGGATAACTTCCAGTTTTGTACCATTTGATTGGTCATTTTAATTTTTTTTTTTTATTTAAAAATGAATCTGGAATTCATGTCTCTTCATTCGATATATTCTTGTATTTATTGAGCCAAAAACGATCTTTTTTACCTCAATGTTAGAGAGATGGCTCTCTGTAACCTGTTTAACTGGTGTGCATATTTCTTAAGGTAAGATGGTGTTGAACCTGGTTGGATTTGGCATGTCAAAAATCCACGTGCTTAATGAATCTCTATATTTCCTTATCCACTCTATGCCCATGCCTCGAGTTCATATATAGCATACATACATCAACGGTTCATATGGAATGGGTGTGTAAAACTGCCTTGATATTATACCGGCGACCTCCTGCAAAATGCAAGTAATTATACTCCGTACCACTCTTGCATGAAAGTGTGCTCTCTCCATGTATATTTGAACGGTCTGTTCAAAATAACAGTCAGTGAATGGGCTGGGATGGAGACCGGTTTGCCTTTTTCGTAGAATCTCGTGATATTCCAACGCAAGACGAGTTTATGCGGAAGAAAAGCAAGAGGGAGATCACTTTGATATCAGGGAAGAAATAACATAGGGTACCCCCTAAATCAAAGCAAACATGACATCTGAATTCAAAATAATCAGAGGGGATAAATTATACGACACATTGTCTGGCTCTCAGTCTGCTCCAATATGGGCAGATTCGGGGAGCTCATGAGGTCACAAATACAACTCGGAACTCATAATAATAACAGGGCTAGTCTTCGTTATGGCAGACCAACTGTATATCATGATACGGCTTTGTCAGACGAAATCTGACTAGAGACTGACGGTCAACAACATATGTTGAGGAAGTATGTGATTCACTACAAGGCGTTACAACTGACAGTGCTGACAAATTCTCGGCTAAAGCACATCGATGGATTCCCATGAGGTGATGCTCTTTTAGAGACGAGAGCTATGAAAGCGATTATGACTATCTTACAGGATGCTGTTATATCTTTGATAACCCAGCCCGTTCGATTCAACCAAAATCAACGCATACACTCAATAAGTCGATTCTGTGATAGGCTGGGAGGGAGTGTCTGTTGTACATCAGTGGTTTTCTCACCTGCCAATTTCCCTGCACGCTAAACAAGCAAGTAAAAAGCCATAAGGTCTACTACGGCTGCGTTCCGCCCACATGAAAGACTTAATGTTATGGGCCGCGGATGGATTCTTCTTCCGAATAGCTGAGCTTGTTGTAGGTCTATGGCATTATTGAAGAACGCGTGGTATTGACAGTTTGAGGCGATTTCCTGAGACGCCTTGCCTTGAGGAAAGAGATTGTGCGTTAAATAAACCATGGATAGATTCCGGTGATGTGAGCCTTTGCTAAATAAATTTAAGGTAATTTGTCGTGAATTTGCAACGCCAATCAAATTACAAGCGTCTAGTCCGTCATTCATAATTCAGCCGTCGTCCATTAGAGAATATCCGCGTCCATAATCCAAAGACCTATTCCATATTCCATATAACAGTATTAGCACCAAATTCAAAAGACAATCATAGTATACATAAACATAGGCTTGTTTCCTGCAAGAGAGAAGCGGTCAACAGTTTTCAATGATGCCGGCAAGACATCATGATGTTCCTGTACGACCTGTGGTAATATACTACCAATTACATCATAAACTATTCCAAAGAAGATATTCCTATTTTATTTTGCTTTGACTGGGATACTGTTACTGGGCGTAATACAATCAGTCCAAAGGACAGTGCAAACAGTATTAGGAACAATTAATTCTGTTTTCCAATACTAACCAGACTCTTCAGCTTCTGCAGTCTGACGGCACCGGACTTCTTACCGGTTTGTAATCCTGTGAAATAGAACGGTTATGTCTCTATCATCTACCATACAAGATTATCTCCCTTCGCTTCTACGTTGTGTAAGATGATTAAGGGGGGGGTTTGTACAATATTTTAATTCTTACAAAAATGAAGTTATCTCAAAGATTTTTATATATATTGGATATATCATCAAAAGTATTTGAAAAAACAGCATTTTCACAAAGGTATATATATCGGTTGCCATGGTAACGGCAGCCATCTTGGATTTTGGTGCTTAACTTAGGAACGCATTATATGCCCAGGTAAAAGAGCTGACTTCATCAAACTTGCAGGGTATTTCTGTTATGTGTCCCTTTGTGCAAATAAGAAGTTTCAAGCAAAAATACCCGTTGGATAAAAAATTTGAGCTGTTTTACTGATTTAAACTAAATACGGCACTAAAAAGGCATACGCTTTTTTAGTGTAAATCAGTAAAACGGCTTAAATTTTGTTTCCAATGGTTAGTTTTGCTTGAAACTTCTTATTTGCACAAAGGAACACACCACAGAGATACCCTGCAAGTTTGATGAAGTTTGCTCTTTTACTTTAGCGTATTATGCGTTCCTAATTTAGCGCCAAAATCCAAGATGGCCGCCGTTACCATGGAAACCGATATATATATCTTTGTGCAAATGATGTTTTTTCAAATAATTTTGATCATGTATCCAATATATATAAAAATCTTTGAGATATCCTCATTTTTGGAAGTATCAAAATATTGTACTTACCCTCCCCTTAATACAATAAAACAACGGCCGATAATCTCTGTAAGTGTCTATTCAACGTTTAGTTTCGACCGGAATTGCATTGGTCATCCCCATATATCTAGTTAAATAGCGCCAAATATCTGACAGGACCCTTTTAATGCATTTTAATAAAGTACGTAGCTTCAACCACTCAGAAACACTCGTGGCTTTATTCCTCAGAAGCTCGTCAATTGGAATTTTATACATACACATATAAAATTGACAATTTAAATCGGTGAAAATGAAATGAACATCAAGCGCATTGCAGAGAAATGAGTTAAACCTACCTAACAAAGTCTGAAAAAAATCACATTCAACCTACAGCAGTCGTAAAGAGAGCAGACTATGTTGAATCTTGCTGACATACCTTGGTTGACATAATAGTTGACATAGCGTTGTGAGTGGAGACAGGAACCCACGTGCTGAGTGTAATTCTGGACCTTCCCATTTTCTGGAATATCTTCGATATTCTTCATATGTTTCGGTCGATATCGATGAAGAACTTGAAGTTCGTTCAATGGTTGTTGTTTCTGTGAGAACAGAAAAATTCCATATCGCCAGTCTCATCTGAGAAATTAACTGGGGGTTATATTATGGATTCCTACACGTATTCTGGCATACAACATCTTCATCTGCGTGTTCAGAAATATTTAGACCATGAGCAATTTTGACGCTGGTATTTTCAGAAATGTGTGTTAATCCGAAGCAACTTGGACAGATGTTCAAAACTAATGTCTGTCCATTTTAATTAGTCGTCTAATTTGAACCTTCTCAAAAATCAATAATCAAATCTGCGTAAAAAAATTTTTTTGCAGAGTGTAGAACAAAAAGGAACTAAAAAATGAGTACCATTTCTCCGGGATGTCGATAATATATTCCACTTGAAATAACTTTGTAATTCTCTCCATATAAAACTTCAGTGCAGTTGTTTCATGTACCGGGCCTCAGTTTCATACGGAGACGTCATAATGCTCACTGGCACAAAGGTCATTGATGCCGTATAAAGTAATACACAGGCGGTCCGTGAGAGTGTCGCTTATATCCCATGCCTAGTGGAATTGCCGAAAGATAAACACACCTCTATGACCGTTCACGGAATTGTTGACCTTTGTGCTAGCGGACACGAATACATTATGACATCTCACTATGGTATACGAAACAACTTTACTGGAGTTTTATATGAAGAGAATTACAAAGTTATTTCAAGCGTGATATATTATGGAGTAATGGTGGTCATTTTGTAGAGTTCGGTTTGTTCTACACGATACAAGAAAGAAAGTTTATGAAGATTCAACTTCTGGGTTTTTTTTGACAAGCTTCAAAGTAGAGGACCAATTAAAATGGACAGACTATAACCTTCGACATGCCCCTGTTCAAATTCTAAACCTTCAATTTACAGTTTATACAATTGGTGCACAGTGAGGCCTATATCCGTACAAATGTAAAGAAAATGAGAAAACAGGCATCAGAGTCGACATTCAAGATTGTAATCAAATTCTAGTGATACGGATTTGCATTTTCATACTTTATGACTCATTCGACTTTATTAAAAACAGACGAGTTTTTCTTAAACAATTTGTTATGTGATGTCATAGCTTTATAAATGGTTTTGCAGTCCATATTGAGAGATTGTATGACGTCTATACAATTCAAATTCTATCGGCAAACCCAAGAAACCTCACACCCTAAATGATCCTTGATGCTGTGCAACTATAGTCAGTCTGACACCGGGCTCACTTTTTTCCACCACTGACGACATTTGGTATTCTGGATATCTCTGCGTCCCCCAATATAATTATAACGCAAGATACTATTTGCATGTCCCTTTTCATATGTTGT
Source organism: Hanleya hanleyi (assembly GCA_036873755.1). NCBI lineage: Eukaryota > Metazoa > Mollusca > Polyplacophora > Lepidopleurida > Hanleyidae > Hanleya > Hanleya hanleyi. The sequence goes on along the minus strand of JAVTVY010036176.1, from coordinate 3,965 downwards.
TCTTTAGGAAAATATATCTTAGGGACCATTCAAAATTTATCATGAGGGAGGGGCCGGTGGAATTTGATGGAGGGGGGGGGGGGGTCACCAATAACTTCAAGCTCTACGAAGGGGGGGGTCATGTGTAACTAGACTGTGTGTAGAGGGGGGTCGTCAGTAACTTGGAATTTGTTTTCAATCGAAATAGCCCCCCCCCCCCCCGCCCCCCTCAAGATAAATTTTGAACGGTCCCTTACCCGAGTTGCAATCAGTTAGAAATGGCCTTGCTAGGTTATTATAGGATCCGGACATTTTTTCATACTGAAAATTATTTCCTTGTAAACCGGTATTGCCTCAGAACAACCAAAATTAACGTTGAAGTGTTACGTACAAAGATTTCCTTGGCGTAATTTGTAAGGCGATCAGCCTCTCTGTTCGACACAATTCGTCTGGAGTTGATCTGAAGTCGTGGGTGAATCCCTTTGTCTGGGCTGCTTTTTCTGGGGAAGGAGAGGGCATTATCACATTTATAATACCTTGAAGACAATCATCGCCCAATCTCATTAAACTCAGATATAATATCACGGAATATTATATTTGATACCAGCGCTATATAAATCCCGTGTGAAATACGAACTACATCTGTTAGCCAATCAGAAAGAAACAGCTTTAAAATAACGCCCCTTGTCATTACACACCCGGAGACATGGACCAATATAGTAAACAATATAGTGAAACAGTGTCCAAATGAGGTATCATGTCTAGACAAGGTCGAGGCAAATGTTCTTCTTCAGAAAGTTCAAAGGATAGCTCCCGCCCAATAGTCTAGTATTTGTCGGGCGGCTGGAAATACCGAAATACCGTCTATTGGAACGATGGTAAATATCCGTGAACGAAACGGCAATCATTGCCATTTTGATTAGACAGAATTGTTATTATGGGATCTCAATCCTAGGTGATCTTTTACTAATTGGCACTATGAACCTCTCCATTACAACGAAATCTTGAGTCTTATTTGCTGCTGTTTCCCACTAACGCATGCACTAAGTAAAATGTTATTTTCAGTGATTTCCTGATTTTTCGTGCCCCCAGTGGCCTTTACCTTTGACATTTCGACCACAATAGGTTTGCCATCAGCGTGAGGTAGTCTTAAAGTTTGACTACAATCTACATTCTTGGACCAGAGTAATAGTGCAATGTTTTCAATAATTCCCTGTTTGGAGGTGCCACCGTTTGGACATTTGACCTTTGATAATTTCATTACCTGGCATATCGTCTCTCACTGATATATTCACCCAAATAAAAAAGGAATTTTGATGATTTCCTGATTTTTAGGCTACAGTGACCTTGACCTTTGACCTACTGACCTCAATTTGGTACACGACATCCGCGTGATTCCATAATTATCCTCGTCAAATTTGAGAGAAATCGATAATTTGCTGGAAAGTTAGGGAAATAAATAAAAAAAGTCGGGAGGAGTAGGAGGAGAAGGAGAACTATATATATTGTCCATTTCATAGGACTTCTCCATCTATAGCAGACGTAGTCCAAAAAGAAGCTTCAGAACCTTGCATATAGTAGCTAATAAAACGGAAAGGAGCTCAGTAGCCGTTGTGAACTAAAACTATGCACTGATGATTACGATGATAATGCTGACGACCATGATGGTATTGATAATGTTGATACTAATGTAATGATGGTAAGATCATGATCATAAATATGATGATAATGATGTTTATAATAATGATAATGATAGCGGCTATGATGGTGATATGGACGATGATGATGTTGACAAAGACGCTAGTGACAAGGAAACCACTACATTTAAGATCATCTGAGGCATCCACGGTTTATTGCACTTTCCCTGCTCATTTTCTCCACTCATTTGCTCTGCTCATTTGCACTTTTCATTTGCTCTGTTCGTTTGCTTCTCTCACCTACACATCCCATTTACTCTCCTCATGAAGTCCTTTCTAATTGCTGTCTCATATACCTCTTGATATTCTCTAACTTCAGTCAGTGTCCCAGGACTGTCAGTTTTACACTACTAATGTGACGAGTATAATAGATGGATATTCAGTTATCCAAGAATTAGGGGTAGCCCTATAACTGCTCATCGGAGCTCAGCCATTTGAATATCTTACCTAGGTGATTCCTTCTCGTCCGGCTCTTCTCCCGAGACTTTGGTACTCTTCTTGTCGAGAACTGTGGTTTCTAGCACCCGATATAGGACATCATACTGCCACTGAATCAAAAATTCGCAAAATTTCAGTGCTGGACAACTGGGCCTTTAAGAAAAATATACAACAGACTGGTACTTTAATTTTGTAACTCGAATTGTAGTTGTGTAGCGCATAAACATCCAGGCATATCATATATCATTTAACAAGGATTAATATACCGTTGCGATAAACAGTAATCGTCAAAGCGTCAGATCCGACATTCAGTAGCCAGCCATACACCATATGGCCTACAGAATATCCGCGCCCATATAGTAAGACATTTTTGCACCAAATCCAAATCCAAAAGCCAATAGACAAGGTAATAGTTACACGATGACAAGAGACGATATATCGGATACCTGGTTGATATATCCGATACATCGTCGATCGTAAATCATGTAACTGACTTGTCACTTGGTTCTGAGATTTGAGAGAATAAGACGTGTCGATCTAACCAGTCATATACTTCTAGTTTGCTGGACTTTGGTGTCACAGATGGTACAGAAATGGTAAATTACCATGTTTTTCGTAGTTCCATAGCCTCCTCCACTGGGGTCAAACTTCCCTTCTCGTCTCTCCTGGTTCATATAAAGCTCTCTGGAACCATGAAAACAAACGTTTGATTCAACATGAACCCGTAACCCGTCTAATAACACATATCTTATCCACATAAAAGAATGTAGAGTGGCTTTAATATTGACCATGTGATCTCAAAACACCAATTGGCGTCTGTGGATCCACATTGAAAATGCATTTTTGAACTGATTGACGATACCCTGAGCAGAACATATAAGACCTTGTACAGACAAGGCCAGGCGTTACAGAAAGATGGACGCTCGGAAAATCAAGGTAAAAATATAATGGAAATCCATCTATATTCAGAATTAAGTCCTAGTGAACATTTGAGTGTACTATGACAGAGCAAATGCGAAGAGCAGATGACAAAATATAAAGAGCATATGAAGAGAAAATTAGAAGAACAAAAGAGAAGTGACGGAGGGCTTGTGACGCAGTAGACTGTTAATACAAAAGGTTGAAACATTACATAATAAGTCCTTCCCCCGAAAACCCGACTTAGGCATATGCATCAATGTTGAAGGCAAATCCATACCTGATTAGACGAAAAAGGGAAAGTAGTGTGACGTTTATCGAGTATATGAAAGAGGATTGTAGGGAAGATATTGAAGAGAGGAACCAACAATATTTAAGACAAGGTTATCACGAAGACGAATCAGTTGAATTAGCTAAACAAGATTATATTTCAACAATGAAAAGGCGATTACGTCAAAAGTGGCACAACCACGTGAGTAATTGCCATGATACGAATGATTTATATCCAATTATCATTATGAGGACACGTTCTTGGTAAAGCGCAGTCAGTTCAGTGAGGGACTTGAATCCACGCCCTCGTGGCACCAGCGGTAAATGCGAACGCTTTAAAACACTCGACCACCTCAGCTGAGCTGCCGAGTGGTGTAGAGCGCTTGCATTTACTGTTGATCATTTGGTGACAAATTCTGAGGGGACAACACTGGTATGTGAGCTTTTCCAAGAAAGTGTCATCCTAAAACTGACTGAATGTTATATCCGCTTCCCATTATCATTGTGGAATTCCCGGCCGGGAGGCACACAATGCCTCAATCGGGTTTTCGGTCTGATGAAAGAAATTGTTATGTAAATGGTCGATCCATTACATTACATTCACGGTCTACTGTGTCACAAGTTCTCATTCACACACCAATTTGTTTTTTACGCTTCTCATTT
>JAVTVY010036175.1:0-16356 GCA_036873755.1 Hanleya hanleyi | reverse complement strand
GGTCAACCTGAAAAGACGGTAATTATATAATGATAAACGATTATTCTAAAGATTTCTGGTAGGAATATCTCAAAACCTTATAGTCTCATCATGTTTGTCGAAAGCTGCCGTTATCCACTCATCATGTTCTAAGTTGCGTCCAGTACCCCCCTCAAACACGAAAATTCCCCCCTCCCCACCCTACGACAATTTTCCACCAGTGACATTAAGGAAATTTATAGTCACCTCTCGGAGATATAACATTTTTGCGGGTGAATATATAATATACTACGAGATATCACGTGACGGCCGATGGTCCAATTCACTGCTGGTAAGATAATAATATTATCTCTGTACCCATGATCTCTAAATCAAGTCATGGGTGCCATAATTTCTTAATTTATTCAAACTATTATGTTACAATCATGCCGGTTAAACCTGCCGTGTTATTCAGTTTCAGTTTGACTATCGTTATTCCAAGTAATGTGAATATATACGGTTTTCGTCCTGGCACGATATTATATTCTCCAAATATGTATCTGGACGTATACATGGCGTATAAGAAGTTGAGACAATTGATAGCATGTGTCTCTCCCCCCCCCCTTTTCCATCCCCTTTCATACGCTCTTTATCCTCCCATTTGTCTGCAGCACCCAGTAGATTATGGAGTTATTGGAACTGAAATCACATGCACTTGTTCACAGACAGTCTCCCAGTCATACAGACGTGTAATACCATGGTACCAACTCGAATGAACCTGTTAGTTTATGTGGATTTATGGAAAATACCAGGTTTGACATCGCGATGATCACTCATACAAACTGTTTGCATGCTAGTCAAAATTAGTTAAAGCTGCCAAACAGCCTGTTTCTCTTCTGAGATAAAGAAGAGAAGATTTTGTCGTTGTTGTTACTATACAGCTGAGTACATTTCCCCGTACAAGTTTAAGAAATTCAAACTGAGGTTTGTATTGTTATAGACCTTTAGCTTATGAAAGCGCTTTCTCTTTTAATATCTGCGCCCGCTGATTCTTGTGTTTGCACTGAATGTGGCGCCAGCAAGTTAGTTAGTAGTAGGGAAAGAGTATAGCAGGTCCCAGCCTCCCAAATAGCCTCCCAAATCCACCGAGCGCTGTCATACGTCATTAACGATTTATATTTGTATAAATTATTGAGTCTGGATATTAATAAATTACATACGTTACAATTTACCTGAATATATATATTAAAGATCTACATATGGTATTATAAATAAATCTTCCGAATTCATACGATAATCGTTAATAACGATTCAAAACACGGAGTATATTTTAGGTTTCATTCTGCTTTTACAAAAAGGTGTTATTTCGATATATATTTTTATGTAGTATAGATTTACGATATTATTAATAATTTCTCCGAATCTGTACGTTAAGCGTTCATATATATTGTAGACTATTAATTTTTATAAATTGCAATTAGTATTACCAAACACTCGGTATATATATATATTTAACCTCGCTATACGGGTAGGAGGCGGTCATGATACATAATTGTATTGATTTTAGCCCCTGTCAATGCGAAGGGGTGTATAGGGGTAACAGGTGTGATCGAATAACAGAAATCACTCGGTCTGAATATAAGCAGGCGTTTCAATTATAACTTGCAGAACTCGATTGCAATTAGTATATGATAATATTGGGGGTTCGAGTGTTTATATTTACAGACCGATATCGATTTAATTAGGGCAATTATACAATACAATCAACGTATAGCGGGAGTTGAAAGGGTATACCGTGAAATAGATCATTATTTGAGAACCGTTTGTCGAAATATATATATACCTTTAATAGAATTCAATTTATATCTTACTTCCGAATGGCGAATTTACTGAAAAATACCATCGAACCTAAAGAATCGTCCGTAAGTATAATAATTTTATTGCGATCTACTCGCAGATAATACCGATATGTTTTTATTATACGACTTTGTCGATATAACGATGTACATAGCGAACGGTGTTGTAAATGATCGATTATAAATGATTTGAATACAAGGGCTACTCACTTTTAATATTTCAACTCTATATTTTTTATAGGCTAACAGCTCTACGTGGGCCGGATTCGTACGAGAAAATACGGACATTTTAGGTAGTTCCGGTTGGCCTAGTTTGGAGACTGTATTCGCCATAGATGGAGTCGTTGAAACACGAACGGTTTATAATGACGATGATTGGAATGTGGGTATAAGAAATCCGACAACCATCCTCCTAAATGATTCCCCTTCACTTCCGGAGATTAAAACACGTAAATGTGTGGACGAATTATCCCGTTTATTCTCGCCCAGAGTTTGCAAAAACTGTAATCAGTCATTAAGCGTCGAAGTTTGCGGAAAATGTCGAGTTAGTTTATGCCGAGATTGCGCGTGTTTTGCTCGACAGGTGTCATTCGGGGTTTTTATGTGTCCAACATGTTGTAGTTATGAGTTTTGTGGTTATTGGCGAATGAAACTTTCCAAAAAATCAAAACTGGTGATAACAATAAAGAGCTGCCACACCTATCTATGGATGGTATATTTATTATCATTGGATACTCGTTGTAACCGACTATCGTCCATATAAAGTCATATCGAAACGACTCTGGACGGGGACTGAAAGAAAGAAGAACACAACTTCGGTTGTTAAAGTTCAAAGTATATATTTATTTATACAAATTAATTTAGTAATGACCGTTACAAACCGAAAATACAACTGAGCTAGCCTAGTACACAAACGCCGATTACATTTCCATAACCCTGTGAAAGAGCTGAGGGTATATCGATAACGAACGCAACGGTACGCCCTGGTGGCGAAATCAACTAATCAAGAGGTTTGATCGGTTGTCTTGTGTACTCGCGCGGTAAAAGTCTGTTTATTAAGAATTTACGCATCTCAGCGGCAGATTCTTCGGCTTCATCGTTTGATAAGTCGTCTTCCTCACGCATCCGTTTCTTAGTCGCCATTACTTTCTGATGAATCGGGTGCTGCCGTAGTTTTCTCCATAACCTTAAATTACGGACGTAGATATTTCGGAACCTTGTCTGTATTCTAGGTAAAAGCTTGTCATATGCCATCTGATGCGCAATTGGTTCATCCATTCCGCCTTCTTCATAAACTTCCGCAAGATCGTTTATATCGGATTCATGATCATCAATCGCTTCATCCGCGAAGAGATCCCACAAACACTCGTCATCCTCGACGTCATCATTGTCACCAGCAGTGTCATCATTATCGTCATCAGCATCATCCGTAACTTCTCCGTCATCATCAGCGTCGTCACCATTACCTTCACCATCATTGTCAGCATCATTATCTTCACCATCGGCGTCAGTAGCGTCGGTATCATTTTGATCACCATGGTAGCCAAAAGTTTGACCTAGAGTATATATATTTTTACCATTACTACCGGAACTGGAAAAATCGTCCCCATGGACAATTCTTCCGTCCCCATGGACAATACTTCCGCCCGCATGGTAATACGTCCTTCCGCATGGTAATACGACCGTCGTAGGCTCGCTCACCGTCATCGTATAGGGTTGCTCTACTCTACTTGTTGGACCTATAGCAGGACTCGGTGGTGTCTCTTGTCTATGCATTAGACGCATATGTCTGAGCATATTGTCGCGACGAGAGAGTGTCTTCCGACAGAACGGACATGAACTCGACATGGTTCCCGGTCAGAGGGCGGATACAGACTGGGACTAATGCTGTACAAACGACCTTATATGACCACTCACTCACTCACTCACTCACTCACTGTCCCCAAAAGTTCATGAAAAGTTCTTAAAAGTCCAGGAAAGTCCAAGAAAAGTCCCTCACTCACTCACTCACTCACTGTCCCCAAAAGTTCATGAAAAGTTCTTAAAAGTTCCCAAAGCTCATGAAAAGTTCTTAAAAGTCCAGGAAAGTCCAAGAAAAGTCCCTCATTCACTCACTCACTCACCCACTCACTCACTCACTCACTGTCCCCAAAAGTTCATGAAAAGTTCTTAAAAGTTCCCAAAGTCCATGAAAAGTTCTTAAAAGTCCAGGCAAGTCCAAGAAAAGTCCCTCACTCACTCGCTCACTCACTCACTCACTCACTCACTCACTCACACTCTGACTGACCCTCGCATATATCGATTGAGCATTAGCGCATCTGCGGTCTCATTGACACCAGGGGCGCTGTTGACCTACTTGTGATGTCATATGTCGTATTGACCACTCGTGGTCCTGGTGACAAAAACTGGAACTAGTGAGAGATAACTCCGGGCTGACCCGACAGTGATCTTGGTTGTACCATTATTAATAGCCGATATTGTAAAAGGTTATCTTTGAGCATATTGACACCAGGGGCGCTGTTAACCTCCTTGTCCCCTTTATGGGTATTAATAATGGTGACCTGATGGCGCCCCTGGTGTCAATATGCTCAAAGATAACCTTTTACAATATCGGATATTAATAACGGTACAACAAAGATCACTGTCGGGTCAGCCCGGAGTTATCTCTCACTAGTTCCAGTTTTTGTCACCAGGGCCACGAGTGGTCAATACGACAGATGACGTCACAAGTAGGTCAACAGCGCCCCTGGTGTCAATGAGACCGCAGATGCGCTAATGCGCAACCGATATATGCGAGGGTCAGTCAGAGTGTGAGTGAGTGAGTGAGTGAGTGAGGGACTTTTCTTGGACTTTCCTGGACTTTTAAGAACTTTTCATGAACTTTGGAAACTTTTAAGAACTTTTCATGAACTTTTGGGGACAGTGAGTGAGTGAGTGAGTGAGTGAGTGAGGCACTTTTCTTGGACTTTCCTGGACTTTTAAGAACTTTTCATGAACTTTGGGAATTTTTAAGAACTTTTCATGAACTTTTGGGGACAGTGAGTGAGTGAGTGAGTGAGTGAGGGACTTTTCTTGGACTTTCCTGGACTTTTAAGAACTTTTCATGAGCTTTGGGAACTTTTAAGAACTTTTCATGAACTTTTGGGGACAGTGAGTGAGTGAGTGAGTGAGTGAGTGAGTGATCATATAAGGTCGTTTGTAGAGCATTAGTCCCAGTCTGTATCCGCCCTCTGACCGGGAACCATGTCGAGTTCATGTCCGTTCTGTCGGAAGACACTCTCTCGTCGCGACAATATGCTCAGACATATGCGTCTAATGCATAGACAAGAGATACCGCCGAGTCCTACTATAGGTCCGACAAGTAGAGTAGAGCAACCCTATAGGCTGACGGTGAGTGAGCCTACGGAGGTCGTATTACCATGCGGAAGTTCGTATTACCATGCGGGCGGAAGTATTGTCCATGGGGACGATTTTTCCAGTTCCGGTAGTAATGGTAAAAATACATATACTCCAGGTCAAACTTTTGGCTACCATGGTGATCAAAATGATACCGACGCTACTGACGCCGATGGTGAAGATAATGATGATGACAATGATGGTGAAGGTAATGGTGAAGGTAATGGTGACGACGCTGATGATGACGGAGAAGTTACGGATGATGATGATACCGATAATGATGATACTGCTGGTGACAATGATGACGTCGAGGATGACGAGTGTTTGTGGGATCTCTTCGCGGATGAAGCGATTGATGATCATGAATCCGATATAAACGATCTTGCGGAAGTTTACGAAGAAGGCGGAATGGATGAACCAATTGCGCATCAGATGGCATATGACAAGCTTTTACCTAGAATACAGACAAGGTTCCGAAATATCTACGTCCGTAATTTAAGGTTATGGAGAAAACTACGGCAGCACCCGATTCATCAGAAAGTAATGGCGACTAAGAAACGGATGCGTGAGGAAGACGACTTATCAAACGATGAAGCCGAAGAATCTGCCGCTGAGATGCGTAAATTCTTAATAAACAGACTTTTACCGCGCGAGTACACAAAGACAACCGATCAAACCTCTTGATTAGTTGATTTCGCCACCAGGGCGCACCGTTGCGTTCGTTATCGATATACCCTCAGCTCTTTCACAGGGTTATGGAAATGTAATCGGCGTTTGTGTACTAGGCTAGCTCAGTTGTATTTTCGGTTTGTAACGGTCATTACTAAATTAATTTGTATAAATAAATATATACTTTGAACTTTAACAACCTAAGTTGTGTTCTTCTTTCTTTCAGCCCCCGTCCAGAGTCGTTTCGATATGACTTTATATGAACGATAGTCGGTTACAACGAGTATCCAATGATAATAAATATACCATCCATAGATAGGTGTGGCAGCTCTTTATTGTTATCACCAGTTTTGATTATTTGGAAAGTTTCATTCGCCAATAACCACAAAACTCACAACTACAACAGGTTGGACACATAAAAACCCCGAATGACACCTGTCGGGCAAAACACGCGCAATCTCGGCATAAACTAACGCGACATTTTCCGCAAACTTCGACGCTTAATGACTGATTACAGTTTTTGCAAACTCTGGGCGAGAATAAACGGGATAATTCGTCTACACATTTACGTGTTTTAATCTCCGGAAGTGAAGGGGAATCATTTAGGAGGATGGTTGTCGGACTTCTTATACCCACATTCCAATCATCGTCATTATAAACCGTTCGTGTTTCAACGACTCCATCTATGGCGAATACAGTCTCCAAACTAGGCCAACCGGAACTACCTAAAATGTCCGTATTTTCTCGTACGAATCCGGCCCACGTAGAGCTGTTAGCCTATAAAAAATATAGAGTTGAAATATTAAAAGTGAGTAGCCCTTGTATTCAAATCATTTATAATCGATCATTTACAACACCGTTCGCTATGTACATCGTTATATCGACAAAGTCGTATAATAAAAACATATCGGTATTATCTGCGAGTAGATCGCAATAAAATTATTATACTTACGGACGATTCTTTAGGTTCGATGGTATTTTTCAGTAAATTCGCCATTCGGAAGTAAGATATAAAATTGAATTCTATTAAAGGTATATATATATTTCGACAAACGGTTCTCAAATAATGATCTATTTCACGGTATACCCTTTCAACTCCCGCTATACGTTGATTGTATTGTATAATTGCCCTAATTAAAGCGATATCGGTCTGTAAATATAAACACTCGAACCCCCAATATTATCATATACTAATTGCAATCGAGTTCTGCAAGTTATAATTGAAACGCCTGCTTATATTCAGACCGAGTGATTTCTGTTATTCGATCACACCTGTTACCCCTATACACCCCTTCGCATTGACAGGGGCTAAAATCAATACAATTATGTATCATGACCGCCTCCTACCCGTATAGCGAGGTTAAATATATATATATACCGAGTGTTTGGTAATACTAATTGCAATTTATAAAAATTAATAGTCTACAATATATATGAACGCTTAACGTACAGATTCGGAGAAATTATTAATAATATCGTAAATCTATGCTACATAAAAATATATATCGAAATAACACCTTTTTGTAAAAGCGGAATGAAACCTAAAATATACTCCGTGTTTTGAATCGTTATTAACGATTATCGTATGAATTCGGAAGATTTATTTATAATACCATATGTAGATCTTTAATATATATATTCAGGTAAATTGTAACGTATGTAATTTATTAATATCCAGACTCAATAATTTATACAAATATAAATCGTTAATGACGTATGACAGCGCTCGGTGGATTTGGGAGGCTATTTGGGAGGCTGGGACCTGCTATACTCTTTCCCTACTACTTTAGTTATTATTATTAGTAACTATTCTTTACATGATCTAACTAGTCTTAATTATTTAAAGCGATATTTCATTCTGCTGTCCTATTTGAAAGTCCACCACACGGCACTTTCGAATTTATTCTAAGATTTCACAGATTCGTCTTTTTGGTCGCTCAACATTTACTCTAAACTACATTTTAACCATGTCACTGCGAAGAAGAATTGCTGGTAAGTGCGAGTTTTAACACGTGGATTTATTAACATATCGGTGATTGTTCATTAAACGACATTCGAATACGGTAACTGTTTCAATTCGAAAACCACTAGTACTCTGTACGAGTAATTACACTGGGAAATATTGTGAAAATTATATCGCAAATAAATTCTGAATGATCATGCAGTATTCCTTTGTAATTCATACATGCAGATGTGTTATTTGTGGTATTTTTAATGTAATTTCCATACCAAGGCACGCATTCATCAAATTTTGTATTGACGGAAAGACTCACCACATTAAAACTGTCCATTTGAACGGAAAATAGCTATAAATGGAGATGTCATGGGAAGGAGAGATTTACAAGGTGACCATCCGGGGTTTATCAGGTAAGTGTCACATACATTCTTGAGTGTGTCATTTTCCTTTGAGACTATATACCCTTTCGGCAAGGGTCGGATATCTCTACATCAATGCCGCTCTTCGGGTCGATTGCATGTACGTATGTTTCTGGCAATCAATTATTTCAATTTATAGATTCTGAAACTTCGAGACTATTTGTTTGATTATATTAGAGCACTATTTGTCTACGCTTTGTATATATGCCCGATAGCTCTGATATACATTATTTGTTTGGTGTCCAAGTATGATTAAATGATTAGTTATTCAAGCTGACTCTTGGGCCTTTAAGTGCATTGTAATTAAATATTTATGGATTGATCGCTAGCCGAAACACTAAAGTGAGATTCGATTTGAGCACATGTACACCTAAACGCCCATGTGTTTATAACCTAAACATCAATATGATTAAAACCTAAACACGTTTAAACCGAAACATGTGAGTAGTAGAGAAAGAGTATTACAGTTACCCTCCTCCTCTCAAATCCACATAGCCTCCTCCTCCTCCCAAATACTCCCCACTCAACCACCGAGCGCAGTCATACGTCATTAACAATTTTTATTTGTATAAATTATTGTGTCTGGATATTAATAAATTACATACGTTATAATTTACCTAAATATGTATAGAAAAGATCTACATATGATATTGTAACGGGTTTTCCTCTCTCAAGTGGTTGATAGTCAATTAGTTACCAAATTGTAACACTTTCTGTTATCTTAGGTCATGGGACTAATCAACCAAATAATACAATTTTTTGCTGCCACCAGTGACGTAAGGTGTCACAACCCATAAATTTAATATCTTCTCAATACACTTCTCTCTAGTAGCTTGGTCAATGATTCTGGAGGCGTACCGTTATGGATCCGCCTGGATTACTGGATACTCTGGGTATTAAGAGCCAGTACTGGGTTTTTATCTTCTCCAAACCACTCCAGGTTCTCGCCCAACGATATCGATAGACGTAAACAGATAATCTGAAACACAGTTTTCTTTTAGTGCCTCCAATAGCACTAGAAGATATCTTCAGCAACCCTCAGGATATCCGCAAGATATCACAGGATATTTGCATGCAGGATATTTCTCAAGTAAAATACCAGGGATGGAGCATGGAATACGATAGGATAATGCTTAGGATGGCTTGGGTCCATTTAAGATGACGGCATGCATATGATCCATGGATATTCCCTCACAGGATACTCTTGGGATACTGCAGGATATTACGTAGGTTAACATCTCATTTCGTAGGATGCCAATTTGCAGGATATCCAGCATACAAGGGAGTAGGATATCAAGCAAGGATAACGAAATACCCGTTATCGCCAAACCAGAAGGATGTCGTATTTTGCAGAAGATCCGGTTATCGTTCATCTCACTCGTTAAATGGAAATCTGCAGGAAACGCTTCCTTTCTTCAACTCAACACGAATCACCAAATAACACCGATTTGAACAACAATGAAATTTATTATTTGTGAACTGGACGATATGTTATTTACAGTATATACACATTGTTAATTGTCTCACTGATGCGGTGTACAACAGAAAAATAACTGGGGGTGAGTAAGCTTACATGGTGCTTCTCATATTTGCATATATTAAGATTGGATCTCGGAAACTAAATATGCCTCCCCAAGACTTCCATACATCCTTAAGGATAATAGTGTCAGAAAACTTATGGAATGGAAAGGAAGTGTCCACCTGCCATCAGCAATAGGCAGTATCATCTGCGTATAAGAGGGCGCTTCCACCTGCCACCCGCAACTGACAGTATCGTCGCTATACGAGCGTTTTTGTCCACCTGCCACCCACGACTGGCAGTGTCATCTATGTACGCAATAATTTCCACCTGCCATCCATGCTTGGCAGTGTCATCTCTGTGCATATTAATTTCCACCTGCCACCTACAACTGGCAGTATCACCTATATGCGTATTAATTTCCACCTGCCACCCACGACTGGCAGTATCATCTATATGCGTATTAATTTCCACCTGCCACCCACGACTGGCAGTATCATCTATGTGCGTACGTTGCAGGAAATACCAGACCCGAGGGGGATATTCAACATTCTTCATTTTAAGGAATTTTTATATCCTTAAGTATATATAGGAAATAACTAGCCATCTCCATATCCTATTCATGATATTTAGAAATGTCACAGTGAACTTTGACATCTAAATTCAAAATCTTGACTCTCGGGTATATAATCGTCTCCGAAAGAGTGTACAATCGTACACGAAGCGAAATGATATACGCTACTGTATATCTGAGATATCTATGATATCTGGCATTTATAATGCCCAGCGGATGATTGTCTGCTAAGGCGAAAGCCGACTGTCGTAATATCGACAAATTTGACATGTACACAGTACAGGGCAATAGCCCGTCAAATTAATAACAAAGCTACAAGAAGTAACTGAAATATATGAAATATATTCAGTACTTACACAGATTGTCAGCACACCAGATAGCATGTTTGGAAACCCACTATTACGGGTTTACTGAGAATAAATTCAGAAACAGACATACTGAGGGATACCCGCATAGCGGAACGATTCTAGTAGTAGGTAGAGAGCAACTACACGTATATTTCCCCCGGATGTAAAAATGACGTCACAATTGAGGGTGTGGCGCCATCTCTACACTATGGATGCAAGGGAGACAACTCGGGCATTGGGGGGTTATTGGGGGGGTGTGCATTGAAAAAAAAAAAAAAAAAAAAGTTCCGGCAAAAAAAATAAAAAAAAATGTATTCATGCGCGGTGATGCGGTTTGGCCGCGGTTTTGGCGGTGATTCGGTCTCGGGAAAAAGCTTCCGCGGAGAAAAAGTAGTCCCTAGATAAAATGGTCCGATGGGGTCGAGTGAGGTATCAAAGTGAAGGTTAGGTGAAGGGGCATCTAATGGGTTGGGTGTGGGGTTGAAATATCGGCCTTCTGCGCATGCGCGGCGGCCGAAGGGTATGAAAATAGCCTTTTTGGAGCTATGGGAGCCCCTAGTTGACCGATGGGGTCGAGTGAGGTATCAAAGTGAAGCATTCATGAAGGGGCATCTGATGGGCTCGGCGCGGGGTTGAACTATCGGCATTCTGCGCATGCGCGGAGGCCAAAGGGTATGAAAATAGCCTTTTTGGAGCTAGGAGATTGACTACTGGTCCAAGTGGGGTCGAGTGAGGTATCGATGTGAAGCATTCGTGAAGGGGCATCTGATGGGCTGGGTGTGGGGTTGAAATATCGGCATTCTGCGCATGCGCGGTGGCCCAAGGGTATGGAAATAGCGGTTTTGGAGCTAGGGGAGTCCCTAATGGGCCAATGGAGTCGTAGGAGGTATCAAAGTGAAGCATTCGTGAAGGGGCATCTGATGGACTGGGCGTGGGGTTGAAATATCGGCATTCTGCGCATGCGCGGTGACCCAAGGGTATGGAAATAGACGTTTTGGAGCTAGGGGAGCCCCTAATGGTCCAATGGGGTCGAGTGAGGTATCAAAGTGAAGCATTCGTGAAGGGGCATCTGATGGACTGGGTGTGGGGTTGACATATCGGCCTTCTGCGCATGCGCGGTGGCCCAAGGGCATGAAAATAGCCTTTTTGGAGCTAGGGGAGCCCCTAATGGTCCAATGGGATCGAGTGAGGTATCAAAGTGAAGCATTCATGAAGGGGCATCTGATGGACTGGGTGTGGGGTTGAATTAGGGTCATTCTGCGCATGCGCGGTGGCCCAAGGGTATGAAAATAGACGTTTTTGGCATCTAGGGGAGCCCCTAATGGTCGAATGGGGTCGAGTGAGGTATCAACGTGAAGCCTAGGTGAAGGGTATTTGATGGCTGGGTGGCTGCATGTAAAATTTTTCCTGAAAAAAAATACGGAACACGGACTTTATCGAAAAACCTGGGAAAATGCCTATATGGGGTATGAGGGGTATATAGGTCGCCGGGCTTAACGGGGCTTGTCTATCAACAGAGTTATCTTCCCCTAGTTCCAGGGTGGGTGTATGTAAAAATTTTCCTGAAAAAATACGGAATACGGACTTTATCCTAAATTACGGGAAAATGCCTATATGGGGTATGGGAGGTATAGGACCATCCTGGGAAACGTACTTCTATACATTTGCGGTAGGGTTGTGGGGTCTCGTTTTACTCGTCTCGTCATTTAGAACATGATAGGAAGTGTCCCCGTGCGAATCGGTGAAATTTTTGAAAAAAGTCACCGAACCTCATATAGTCCCATACTGGGGTATAGGATCAATGTTTGTCCCCCTGGGAAACGTACTTCTATACATTTGCGGTAGGGTTGTGGGGTCTCGTTTTACTCGTCTCGTCATTTAGAACATGATAGGTTCCTAGGGATAGGAAGTGTCCCCGTGCGAATCGGTGAAATTTTTGAAAAAAGTCACCGAGCCCCATATAGACCCATACTGGGGTATAGGTTCAATGTTTATCCTACTGGGAAACCCACTTCCATACATTTGCGGTAGGGTTGTGGGGTCTCGTTTTACTCGTCTCGTCATTTAGAACACGATAGGAAGTGTTGCGGAGCGAATCGGTGAAATTTTTGAAAAAAAGTCACCGAGGCCTGGGTAGGCCCATAGGCCTATACTGCATGGCTATGGGTGTATAGGCCCATACGGGGTGGACATGTTGGAGTCTAGGTGGGCCACTCATGGTCCAATGGGGTCGAGTGAGGTCTTATTTTGAAGCTCTCGTGGAGGAGCACTTGACTACACTAATGATTCGTCCGTGTTCAATAGTCTGCGCATGCGCAGTCTGGCCGTAGTATAGAAAACAGGCATTTTGGGTGCTATGTAGGGGTGTGTTTGGGTTAGAGATGAGCTAATCACGGTTCGAATGGGTCGTGTGAGGTGTCAAAGTGAAGCTTGTGTGGGGTAGAGTCAGAATGGTGTGTTTTTGAATGCATGTCGCGTTAATCTGCGCATGCGCAGTTGGTTGTAGTAAGTAAAGTGGCCATTTTGGGGCAGCGAAGGAAGTTATTTGGGGTCGAGATGGGCTAATCACGGTTCGAATGCGTCCTGAAAGGTGTCATCTTGTAGTTCTCGGGGTGTACACTCCGATTTGAGGGATGTTCGCGTCATCTGTGACGTCATCGGTGACGTCATCGGTACGAGTAGTAGCGAAAGTGGCCATTTTCGGGCAGTACATGAAGGTATTTGGGGTCGAGATGGGCTATTCACGGTTCGAATGCGTGCTGGAAGGTGTCATCTTGTAGTTCTCGGGGTGTACATTCCGATTTGAGGGATGTCCGCGTCATCTGTGACGTCATCGGTGACGTCATCGGTACGAGTAGTAGCGAAAGTGGACATTTTCGGGCAGTACATGAAGGTATTTGGGATCGAGATGGGCTATTCACGGTTCGAATGCGTCCTCGAAGGTGTCATCTTGTAGTTCTCGGGGTGTACATTCCGATTTGAGGGATGTTCGCGTCATCTGTGACGTCATCGGTGACGTCATCGGTACGAGTAGTAGCGAAAGTGGACATTTTCGGGCAGTACATGAAGGTATTTGGGGTCGAGATGGGCTATTCACGGTTCGAATGCGTCCTGGAAGGTGTCATCTTGTAGTTCTCGGGGTGTACATTCCGATTTGAGGGGTGTCCGCGTCATCTGTGACGTCATTGATGACGTCATCGGTACGAGTAGTAGCGAAAGTGGACATTTTGTGGGTGCGTAAGGGTGAGTTTGGTGTAGAGATGCACCATCCTTAGTCCGAATGCGTCGTGTGAGGTGTCATTTTTGTAGCTCTCGGGGTGTACATTCCGAATTGAGGCATGTCCGAAGCATCTGTGACGTCATCGATGACGTCATCAGTAGGAGTATTAGCGAAAGTGAGCCTTTTGGGGCAGCGCAGGAAGGTATTTGGTGTAGAGATGGACCATCCGCGTTGGGAATGCGTCGTGTGGGGTATCATGTTGTAGCTCTCGGAGTATAGACCCTGATTTCAGGGATATTTATAGCATCTGTGACGTCATTGGTGACGTCATTAGTACAAGTTGTAGCGAAAGTGGGCCTTTTTGGGTCCAAATGGACCGTGTGAGGTGTCATCTTGTAGCAACACCCACCAACACCATTCTTAATGCTTCAACGCCCTGGTGAAATAGCTCAGAAGCTCTGATATTCCATGGAATTGTCACTAATTCTTCGAAATGCGGTGATGCCCGTCAACGCCCGTCGTTACACCTTAACACTCTAACATAACACCATGATATAGACCAGAGAGAGAACAACAACAACAACAAGGATGACACATGAGAGAACAACAACAACACGAAGTTTTTTTCATATAGTTTATTTTCCCCAATGTTACATCACACCCACGCTGGGGGAGCCGCGTTGGGTATATTTACAATTCAAGAAGATTCTTATCCAATCAGAGGCCACCATTTGCATGTTTCATATTCGTTCCTGTCCGTTGGATGTATTCTTGTCCAATCAGAAGTCTCCATTTCAGAAAGTGCCATCTGAACCGTTTATTCTAATCATCGTCGGGCAGGCCAGGATACCGTTGAGGCAACATATCTTCAGATAGTTGTTTGCGCATTCTGAGTATCTATCAGTGCATGGGTGAATACTTTCATCCGATGGAGGTGGTGGTCAGTTTAACCACGAAGAACGCAACAGTGGTCATTATCTCCACTATCCACTTGGTGTTACAATTCAAGAAGACTTGTCCAATCAGAGGCCACCATTTGCATCTGTCATATTCGTTCCTGTCCGTTAGATGTATTCTTGTCCAATCAGAAGTCTTCATTTCAGAAAGTTCCATCTTCGGCCATGTTCGCTTTGAACCGTTTATTCTAATCATCATCGGGCAGCCCAGGATACCGTTGAGGTAACATATCCTCAGATAGTTGCTTGTGCATTCTGAGTATCTATCAGTGCCTGGGTGAATACATTCACCCGATAGGTTGGTCGGTCAGCTTGGTCACGAAGAACGTAACATTGGTCACACTATCCACTGTCCACTTGGTGTTGGGGCGTTGCAACCGGGCCCATTCCAAGGGATCCACGGTGTTCAGTTTCTCCAGCATCGTCTCTAGCGACACTCGGTTAATGATGGTAAACGGTTGGTCAAATACTTGGATGTTACTGCTCGGGTAAAAGTATCGGAATTGGACTGTCTCTTTATGCTGCAGCACATAACCAAACGCCAGATTCAATTTGAAGGCCGTAGTTTGATCTTTGAAGATGGCTTCTACGTAGCTACGTAGATGGGCGAGGTCGGTCAGTCGGAAATTGTAGATATCTTGAATAGGGCGATGACGGTGGAAACAGTGCCGTATCATGGACCAATGGCGCCGATAGATGTCACTCACTGGATGGGCGCCCTGTAAGAGATCGCTAGGAACATTTATGGGCTCGTCCAGAAAATGTTCGATGTTGTCAGGCGTATGACTCGAAACCGTAACGTTGGGGTCCGGCTGGATATCCAGGCCCTCCTGGACCGTGGGTATAGGCAGGCTCTTCGTCATCGCATCACCAGTGGCGTTCGTCTCTCCGGGTTCATCTTCACTGGGTCTGACCTTCCGCGGCCCCTCTTTAGTGGAAAGTTGTCGCCCAAACCGTAGAGACGGGGCATGCATCAAACGCTGGTGCTGTCTAAACCGACTGGGTCGTTTGAAGAGTCGACCACAATCATTACATAGTACCGTCGCACCCGCGTGGAGTACCCTCTCATGACGCAGTAAATGATCCTTCCGATTGAATGACCGTGCGCAGATTATACAAGTATATCGGGCATCGTTGTGGATGGAGGCCTCGTGGCGTCGTAACTTATCTAGACGAGTAAACAGCTTCTGGCAAGTTGTGCAAGTGAACATCTTGGTGGTTGACAGAGTGTCTGATGAAACGTCCAGGCCGCTTCCTTTTTATAGCACGCTAGCTGGTGATCTATTTTTAGCACACTCAGTTCAACTATCCCCAAGTCGAGGGCCGAGCCTTGACATCTTCGGTAACATCCGTGTCTCTTCGGTCACCTCCGTACCGTCAACGATCAACATGTAGACATACAGAGTATTACGGCATGTTATGGTATTCATCAGTGCATGAGTGACGCATTCAGCCGATGGGAGTGGTCGGTCAGCTTGGTAACGA
>JAVTVY010036174.1:0-15711 GCA_036873755.1 Hanleya hanleyi | reverse complement strand
TAACAAAAAAATTTGTCTGTTTCCGGGAACCCGACCGACCGTAAGAATGCCGAAATGGCAATGCTTTTTTTTTTTTTTTTTTTATAAATCTGCGGGAAGAGTTATTTCCCTTGGCCGAAATTCAAGAATAGTTATCTCCCTTATCGTCGCACATGCGCCCAGCACACTGTCGCCATGCGGCATGGCCGCCCGCCAGAACAGCTCCGGTGTTGGTTTCCATCTATCCCATTGAGGAATACGGACAAAGGAATTATTGTCTGTTATTAGCGACGAGTTGTTTGTGAACTTATTCCATCGTTGTCAAATACAAGGCTGTAACTGCCGTTGTATAGAGTCGGAAGTACTGATTCAAGGAGCGCGAGTTTTTGATGGTGAACGAATGGAACTGTCAAATTTAGAAAACGAAAGCGTAAGACGCATTTCTGAGGAGTTCGGACTAAAACATTTTTTCTTCACCTGCTTGAACAATCACTGCGGAGAAAAGTCTCAGAAACTGAGTGCTTTTGACAATGTCAAAAGAGGGGACGTTACCAGATCAACGTCAGGTATTTAACAAACCATAAGACAAACTGTTCAACGATGTCATTCAACACCTGTCAACAGGTCCGGGAAAAGTGGCAAATGGGGTGATTCCGGCAAATTGCCTGGTGGGTATATTATTCATAGTTGAAAGTGTTTACATATATATATTTTTTTTTTGAAGAATAAATAACTGGAGTTTTGAACTGAGCACTTTCGGCGCCAATTTACACGAGTTTCTTCCACTGACAAAATTAAAAGTTACGCTTATGTATTTTGTAGGAAAATGAAATATGTTGTTGACCTGTCAAAAATTATAAATCTCATGCATAGGCTATAACTTGCCTATTTTGTGCCTTCCCCGCCGAAATTCATATTCTATTCATCAACACATGTTCGTCCAAACAGAAGGGAGCCATCCACAAGCTTGGTATTTCATTATTTTTTTTATTTTTATTTTTTTAATCATATGACTGCATATCAGAGGTATCCATGATCATTCACCAGGCGGACTATAATCCTGTCTGGTGCCAGTCTGAGCGAGTTCCACTGATGGGTGATCAAAGTGAAAGTGAAAGTGAAAGATATCCCTGATATGATATAGAAAAATTCTGCCGAATACCCAGAATTCACTGTAGTGTAGATTGAAGATGGCTTTCTACTGTTTGGGTGAACATGTGTTGATAAGTAGAATATGAATTTCGGTGGGAAAGACACAAAACAGGTATTAAAGTTATATTATGCATGAGATTTATAATTTTTGACAGGTCAACAACTTATTTCACTTTCCTACACAATACATAAGCAGAACTACAGTATTTTTTTTATTTCGTCAGTGGAACAAACTCCTGTAAATTGGCACCAAAAGTGCTCAGTTCATAACTCCAGTTATTTATTCTTGAAAAAAAAAATATATAAACACTTTCAACTATGAATAATATACCCTTGTTGTCAGACCAACACTTCTTAAATAACTGATTTTCTCGTGTAATGCAGACCGATCAATTTTAGAATCATGCATTCATTTTGTCAAAAAGTGGTCAAAACTTGAGAGCTTCGGTGTAGGATCTGCCTGTCCAGCTTTATTTACTAGTAGTGATCAGTTTAACTTTGTGTGGTATCTTACTGTTTTATTTACTGTTTTCATATTAAAGATTTTCTTTCGTTTAATAAAATATGTAGTTGTTTCTTTATTTTCTGTTGAAAGAAACTCTGCTTCACAAACCGGTCCAGATTCTGTAAACCATTATGGGTACTTTCCTCACTGGAAGAGGTTCGAGGATAAAAAAAAAAAAAAAAAAAAAAAAAAAAAAAACCGACCGACCGACCCTGGAAAATTTGAGCCCGTTACCGGAAACAAACAATTTTTTTTTTTTGGCCTAAGGTTGAATATGTAACATATATATAGGCAAGGACTGATATACTAAGGTTGAACATATAACATATATATAGGCAAGGACTGATATACTAAGGTTGAATATGTAACATATATATAGGCAAGGACTGATATACTAAGGTTGAATATGTAACATATATATAGGCAAGGACTGATATACTAAGGTTGAACATATAACATATATATAGGCAAGGACTGATATACTAAGGTTGAATATGTAACATATATATAGGCAAGGACTGATATACTAAGGTTGAATATGTAACATATATATAGGCAAGGACTGATATACTAAGGTTGAATATGTAACATATATATAGGCAAGGACTGATATACTAAGGTTGAATATGTAACATATATATAGGCAAGGACTGATATACTAAGGTTGAACATATAACATATATATAGGCAAGGACTGATATACTAAGGTTGAATATGTAACATATATATAGGCAAGGACTGATATACTAAGGTTGAACATATAACATATATATAGGCAAGGACTGATATACTAAGGTTGAACATATAGCATATATATATAGGCAAGGACTGATATACTAAGGTTGAATAAGATCAAATAAATCTCTAGCTTCACAGGCACCATTGCATCAGTTTTGTTAGGTTCACATCAACTCTTTTTATCACCTTTCAGTAATAAAAAGTTTTTAAAAATGTTTTTTGCAGGAAATGGCACTGATGATGAAGGCTGACTGTGGGAATAGCTCGAAAAACATTGTTTGTATTATGCAAATTGTATCAAAGAGCATCTCAGCTCACATATTGCCTGCTGTGAGTGAGTGAATAAAATTTAATGTCGCTTTCAACAATATTTCAGCTATATCACGACGAACCAACTAAGTAGGCCTATCACTCAGCCCAGTTGTGTTCCTGCTACTTCAAAGAAGAGATCTTTGAAGCAGCATGGAACCAGACACCCTCCATCCACCCTACAAAACACTGAGGACAGCACACAAGACACAGACAGGATGCTTACATGGTGCAATATAAAGACAAGTGACATTACAGTGCTAGACATCACATTATCAAGTTCCTGTCACCTGCTGTGTTTAACAGTGTCAGACAACATGAGAAAATATTAATTTCCTCTCAAATAGATTCCTTTAAGGCGTACATGTACTTGTGGTAGAAGAACAATATATGTATACACACATTATACCAATATAGAAACATTATACCCTTATAAAAAAACATTTTTTTTAAAAGTCTCAACAGTTCAAATTCGCGATGAGAATGGTACCTTTTCACATGTTATCTCTGGTGATTTTAACACCATCTGAAGCGAAAGACTTGCAGTTGAACAAATTTCAAAGAATAAATGTAACGCACAAAATTAATGATGCATGAATTAAGTAAGACCACAAAAGGTTTGGAACACTGTATAAAATGGTTTTACATTACATATATATGATATCCTGGAAAATTACAATACACTTCACTATTCAGTAAATAAGTATGGTCATTAAGGCCCCATAAAAAAAATGCCTTGTTTCCCATCACTGACTTTTCAAAAAGTCGGACGGGCGGTCCTTTTTTATTTTTTTTTATTTTTTTTCGGAAAGGCATAGGAATGGTTCAGTTCCTCCAAGAATCCACTGACATTAAGATAGTGATAGTCTAATTTGGTCCTAAAATGGTATACAATTCATTTTAAAGTTTCATTTTGTACACGATTGTGCTAAAAGATTGAATAAATAGTACATTGGATAAATCGACAACAATCCCGTGGCGTTTGTATTTCCATTCTCACCTCCTGCATACTGCTATATGTGAGGTCATCTCATTCTGATTTCGTAGTCGCAAACTCTCCATTCCTATGCAGGTAGACAGAACTCGAAAGATGGTATTGATAAAATCTGAATCATTGTGATTTGAAAGGAAAACCTGTGGGCGTTTTATACCACAAAGTCCAATAGGCATGAAACTATATATCACTGGGTAATAGAACAACGGTTACCCAGGGCTTCGTGTTTAGCGTGAGTGATAGCTCACCTGCACGCAAACACTCGCGTAAATTCTTGTCACGAGAGTGATTTTTAGCTCACGTAAACTGTCATATTGTATACTGTATTATATTGCAACCACTCGCCCTAACGTTCAAATACCCTCTCCTAAATATTTTGACGTGGACTATTTTTAGCTCGAGTACTTAATTCTAAAGAGGAAGCCCTGCAACGTAAGTTCTTCAACGGAAAATAAATATCAACTATACATTTATACAGTGACAATGCTGCAGGTGTTGTGTTCCTGTGTTTACTACTGTACATTTATATACGACAGGCCTCGATATAGTAGGCGATCGAACCGATCGATCACCCCTCGATCGCCTCAACGAGATTTCAGCAGAACGATAATTTGATCTCCCCGGTTATGTCGGGTGATCGGTACAAAAGTTTATCATGAACAACATGGTTCGGTTAAATTTAAAAGCATTGTTATTGTCTACAATCATAATAGCGAAGAAATTTCAATCAAAAAAGCTTGTAAAATGGTCCACATTCACGGAGTGAAATACCGACTGATATACTCTGTCATATCCCGCCATTTGCACAGCAGGTGTTTCCCGAAGGTTTTGAATAACACGCTTTGTGATTGGTCAGCCGGATTAACTGGCTAATCACTGAACTTGTTTCTGCCGAGTTCAACCAATCGGCGTAGGCCGGTGTTACGCAGTGCAAATAAGTCGCCCGTTTTGATAACTTTGGGACAGATCGTCCTCTTCATTTATGCAGAATTTTATACGAAAGAGTGAATAAATTCCAACATTAACACGTAATTAAGATTCTACAGATATTCCAGAAAGAAAATGATGACAGGTGGGGCTATTTTTACGATATAATGCTCAATTTGAACCAGAAATAGGTGGGCTATCTAGCGACTGGTCGATACACAATCATCAGGATTTGACACGACGAAGTTTTATTGTTGACAGTTTTAGGTTTCTGGTTATTTCTCTTGTAGTAACAATTATTTTATTTATTAACTATGCAAAAAAACGGGTTGGGGGCTAGTCATGTCGTCATGTAATCTCTAGTTGTAGGTGATCGATTCAGGTGATCGATTGGTTACCTTGTCGATCTACTAGGAGATCAAAAAATCGATCACCTGGGTCAAAAATCAGGGGATCAATTTTTTGATCACCCCGTGCTGTCTTATTTCGAGGCCTGTACGACTAGAAATTTATACACACACAGAACGAAAGTGAGATTACAACCATAAAATTGCAAACAGCGCGACAATATTACGGACATGTCACCTTGATTACAGCAAAGATACTTGTCATTGAAAGACCTTCAATGAGGTTCAATTACAGATAAAAAAATAACAGAATTATTATCAGTCTTGAAAAGGACGACTAGATAAACATCTTCAGTATCTCCACACACAAAACGGTCAAGTAAGAAGTCTCGATACAGGACAGTATCTAATAATCATGACATCCAATGGCGCACAGAAGAAACATCAAGTTAGTGGCAAGGCCCGGGTAATCACACAAGGTAAGACTGTCGCGTATAAAATCTTGACATCACCCCAGCTCCTCTGCCACAACAAGCATTCGTAGCGCGCCACAACAGTCGCTGGTGTAAACCAAAGTCAGTTCAGCCTCATTTTCATACCAAAAGAAACACCAACAAGGCAGGTCAGAAAAAAATATAAAATAAAAAATAAATCGGGGCGGGCGGAAAAATCGGGGCGGGTGGCGATGGGAAACAAGGCATTTTTTTATGGGGCCTAAATGCATGCACAAAATGTGCACACGTACTGTCTAAAACATTAAATTGTTAACACCTCTGGAATAGATCTGAAGGAGGGGAGATTGAAAGATACGTATGTGATCTACTGAAAACTGGTTCCAACAACTTGAAAGCACATGAAGATTCTTGTAGATAAATAGTTTATCGAACACTGAACTATGAAGGCCTGTCATTCATAAATATACAGTAGAAGTTTAATGTAGCATGTCTGGAATACAAAATCTGACACTCGGCAATTCAACATACAGGTGTAGATGTCTTCTCAAAATCTGTTATGTAAATGCAGTTGTGACTATGATAGTGAGGCCATTTAATAGTGCTGGCTCACTAAAGCACCATGACATATAACGATAAGGTAATCCCTCTAATCTGTTATGTAAATGCAGTTGTGACTATGATAGTGAGGCCATTTAATAGTGCTGGCTCACTAAAGCACCATGACATAGAACGATAAGGTAATCCCTCTAATCTGTTATGTAAATGTAGTTGTGACTATGATAGTGAGGCCATTTAATAGTGCTGGCTCACTAAAGCACCATGACATAGAACGATAAGGTAATCCCTCTAATCTGTTATGTAAATGTAGTTGTGACTATGATAGTGAGGCCATTTAATAGTGCTGGCTCACTAAAGCACCATGACATAATCCCTCTAATCTGTTATGTAAATGCAGTTGTGACTATGATAGTGAGGCCATTTAATAGTGCTGGCTCACTAAAGCACCATGACATAGAACGATAAGGTAATCCCTCTAATCTGTTATGTAAATGTAGTTGTGACTATGATAGTGAGGCCATTTAATAGTGCTGGCTCACTAAAGCACCATGACATAATCCCTCTAATCTGTTATGTAAATGTAGTTGTGACTATGATAGTGAGGCCATTTAATAGTGCTGGCTCACTAAAGCACCATGACATAAGGTAATCTGTTATGTAAATGTAGTTGTGACTATGATAGTGAGGCCATTTAATAGTGCTGGCTCACTAAAGCACCATGACATAATCCCTCTAATCTGTTATGTAAATGTAGTTGTGACTATGATAGTGAGGCCATTTAATAGTGCTGGCTCACTAAAGCACCATGACATAATCCCTCTAATCTGTTATGTAAATGTAGTTGTGACTATGATAGTGAGGCCATTTAATAGTGCTGGCTCACTAAAGCACCATGACATAATCCCTCTAATCTGTTATGTAAATGTAGTTGTGACTATGATAGTGAGGCCGTGTAATAGTGCTGGCTTACTAAAGCACCATGACATAGAACGATAAGGTAATCCCTCTAATCTGTTATGTAAATGTAGTTGTGACTATGATAGTGAGGCCATTTAATAGTGCTGCCTCACTAAAGCACCATGACATAATCCCTCTAATCTGTTATGTAAATACAGTTGTGACTATGATAGTGAGGCCGTGTAATAGTGCTGGCTCACTAAAGCACCATCACATAATCCCTCTAATAGTTCTATCCCTTATGAAAATTCATTCACTCTGATTTTTTAGGACAAAATTCAATCAGTGGTTCAAATAAATTTGATTACTCTTTAAAATCATTGAAATAATGAAGAAATAATGGATTATACCGGTATGCATGATTTTTAACCATTTTGACAACTTCCTGTTCTAATAAATTTGATCACCCCCAGATTTTATGGTGGACAAGTTTACTTCCTGTTATTGAATTATTAGAAATTACTGTATGATACATACATGCACTTCACCCATTCACATTATCCTCACACCAGACAATATAAAATGCAGCAGAGTGTAAGAAATGAAGCTTAATAAAAAAATTAACAAGAGCCCAAGGGGCTTCAATATACGCCCGTGTATCTGGAATTACATTGGTCCAAATTTCAAGGTTGTTTAATAGCTTCGATTCCAATTGGTAGCTAGCCTACAATTTTGTGCTTCTGAGAATGTAACATATATAACATCTTATATTGAATGATAAACTAAAACGAGCTTAACTCTTGGTAACTAGGAGACCTTGAAGCAAGAGCCGAGAGCTCACATATCCCACACTGAAATCGACAATATTCAAACACAAGAAAATAGTAGTTTTCCTGCAAATGGATTCCTTTCAGACGAGATAATTTTTCATGAAGGAAGAAGAAAGTGATGAAGTAAACCTTTGTTCTTGAGTTAATAAAGAGGTATGAAGTTCATAAAGGATCCCTCTCCCCGTTAAATTACTAAATGTATGGTTGTTATTTCACAACAGTTGTAGCTGTTTCAAATATGAGACAGGATGAATGCCATATACATGTAGGGGAGAGAATATTCCAACCTAACACATATGGTCAGCTAAACTTCATTCAGTTTTGAAGGCCTGTGACCTTGACCTTGGACAAATTGATCTCAAAATGTATGGCTCCTCTTTGCCATGCGAGTGAGGTATACTCAAAGTTTGGTACCATTCCATACCTTGAAACTAGAGATATCGCATAGACAACAAATGTTAATGGATGAATGGACAGAACGCAACATCGCATTACATGACCTCGTCTTCGACAGGCATATGAAAATGTGATTTCCTGATTTTGGGGTCATAGTTACCTTGACCTAAATTTTGGTACACGACACTCCGTCTTCTGTCAATGTATCAATGGACACAAAAAAATCATGATTTTGTATGAATTTCAGGATTTTGGGGGTCACAGTGACCTTGACGTTCAGCCTTAACCTACAATTTGGAATGTGACACATCATGTCCCCCTAATGAATCTACGGACACAAAACAAAGTAATTTTCAAAGATTTTTTGATTTTAGAGTCACAGTGACAGTGACAAACCATCTCCCCGTAATTTCTCAATGGACACAAAAAATCATGATTTTTAACAATTTAACGATTTTGGGGTCACACTGACCTTGACCTTTGACCTTGACCTACATTTTGATATGCGACACATTGTGTCCCCCTAATGTATCTACTCACACAAAGAAATGTTATTTTCAATAATTTCCTGATTTTTGGGTCAGTGACCTTTGACCTTCAACCTTGACCTATATTTTGGTATGCGACACCTCATTTCCCCCTTTTGAATCCACTCATAAAAAATTCGAAATTTTTAATGATTTCCTGATTTTTCCGTCACACTGACCTTTGACCTCTGACCTCGACCTACATTTCGTATGCAACACATCGTTCTCCCCTAGGGCATCCACTCACCAAAAATTAGAACTGTAGATAGAAAACTGTCAATGATAAATGATTTCCTGATTTCAGGCAACAGTGACCTTTGACCTCTGACCTCGACCTCAATTTTGGTACGCGACACATCGTCTCTACCTAGCGTATCCACTCACAAAAAATTGCAACTGTGGATAGAAAACTTTCACAGATATAGACCGGACACGAACACTTCAGTGATTTCCTGTTTTTTAGGCCGGTGACCTTTGACCTCTGACCTTGACCTTCATTTTGGTATGCGACACATCGTCTCCCCGTAGGGTATCCACTCACCAAAAATTAGAACTGTAGATGGAGAACTGTCCCAGATATAGACCGGACACGGGGGACGGACAGACGGACACACGGACAGACGGACGGAAACCGCCATCACATAATACGTCCGCCTTTTGGCGGGCGTATAAAAAAATTAAAATTAATTTTCTGCCGCCTGCACATCCTTTACAGAAGATGTCTTTAGCGAAAGTACTTGTACATCTTACACAATACAGTTTTATCTCCACAGCACACAGAAAATCAATGACAATTTGTCAGCTGGCCTACATGTACTTCCATGGAATAGCCAAAAAAAATACTTTTGGATACTGTATATGAATATATAACATGTGATGAGAAAGAAAAACTGGAGAAAAAAAAATATATATATATAATTTACCACTTTCTTATGACAATTCAGGACTTCCAACATTCATTTATGACTATTCAGGATATTATGACAACTCTAAGAGCTTCTGAAGCCCCTCCCTGTCCTGATTTGTCCCAGTTTATGTCAATCCTTGACTTGCACAAATTGAAGTTAATCCTTTAACAATAGATCTGCCCCAATAGCACCAGAAGGTACATTGAAGCATGGGTCCCAGCGGTTCATCATCCTGCTCTCTCTCCTGTCTCTTCAGCATGGACCCATTTTTTTGCTATTTATAAAAGTGCAAATTTGTTTGAAACGTTTCAATAAAAATCTATGATGAAATGAGAGGTCTTGGTTTTCACCTTAATTCAAGACACTTTTGTATTTTTTCAATATCTTTTTCTTGATAAGCAGACTTGAACTATTTGGAAAATATTTTCAAACAAGATATGAACAATGTATTTGAGAAAACCCCCAGCTATTTAAAATTTAATTGGTATGCAGTGAAGCAGAGAAATAAAATATCTTCAAGTTGTGAGAAGATTGTATCCATTTAAGTGTAAGTAATGTTATAGAATGAATGAAGGTGACACTTGAAGCAGATGTTCCCAGCATGGCTGCCCAGACATGTACGTCAGATGGTTAGACAGATAACACTATGTGCTATTAAATTCCACTTCACTGCCATTACATAATACAATGTGACTCTTTATATCATCTCATGTTAACATCACCCGAGGGCCTTCGTTGATGGGAGGTGCCACTGGAATGAGCTTCTATTGAAGAATCCGTCAGTGCTGTTGTTAACATACAAAGTTATGGGGGCAATGAAGTAACATTAGCCCCATACTCAAAAACAGATATTATTGATTCATTCCATTGGATCATTTGAAGGGCTCTATGTTTGACTACATACCAATAAGTATGAGGTAATAAATCCTTGGGTACACATATACCTTAACACAATATATTATACTTGTAATTACTATCTTTAGAAATAATGAATGTTCCTTTTATTCTGTGTGCAAATGGGATGGCTGATCTCCTCGATCATATTTGATCAACTGTATCTAGATAATGAATGAGTGAATATAATTTAACGTCGCTTTCAACAATATTTCAGCTATATCACCACGAACCAACTAAGCACCAACCAGCCCAGTTGTGTTCCTGCTACTTCAAAGAAGAAATCTTTGAAGCAGCATGAAACCATCCACCCTATAAAACACCGAGGACAGCACACAAGACACAGACAGAAGAACGCTTACATGGTGCAATAAAGACAAGTGATATTACAGTGCTAGACATCACATTATCAAGTTCCTGTTGCTTCTTAGCAAAATGCATTGAAGCAACCGGAACCTGTACCCACCCAACCACCCGCTCCAGATAAAGATGGCAACATGGCACCTTACCATAGTGATATCTTGTGTAACACAAATGTACAAAGTTTGAAGAAGTTTTTTTTTGTACATGTTTTCAGTCAAATATTAAAAAGTTAATTTTAAATATTATATGACAACAATCTGATCAACATAACAGGAACATGAAGTTCCAGATCGCCATATTACTTGAAGAAATTCAAACTTTCTCAGGAGTGACAGCAAAATACAACAACACATCCTCGGCCTACATGTAGTCCCATGAACAACAGCAGAATATATGTACGAAGGGAATAATCACCAGTGCTTGAAAATTAGATTTCAGTGATTCTCCATTTGTCGAGTAAAGGCGAAAAATTGGTCGCTAAAATGGTAAGCAAATCTTTTTTGCACTGGCTGAGCATGTATTGTGCAAAAGAGTTATGGCAGATTCCAACAAAACCTAGGTCATTTGTATGTCAAATTTTAAAACCTACTGAAAATTCTGAAATTTCATGCTTATAAATGAAAAAGCATGTTACTGTGTACCTTATTTATCAAGGATAGTGCCAGGTTTCAGAATGTTTTGGGGTTTTTTGTTGAGTGACCAGTCAAAACTGGCAAATATTTGATAGACACAAGTTAAGTGTGTTGATTTGTTTCCAATACTGTGAATTCACGAATAAGAAAACCATGTCTTTGGTTGCACCTCCAAAGTAAAAAATTGACCATCCATGTCCCCCGCTAGCAGCACCATTTATGGTGGATTACATCCACCCTAACTGGCGCTGCTGCTGCGGGGGCCATGGACCTCTATGGTCAATTTATTTTGGTCGATATCTCATATCATTGATGATGAGTATGATTTGAAAATGGAGATATCGCTGATAAGCGATGCACCCAACAGCGGTGAGGTAGTGGTTGCATTTAAATATTTTTGAGGTGTTGACAGTCAAGTTATAGACTATAAGTAGTACTGCTGGTGCGGGGAACACTACATTTATTTGTGTTTATTAAGATCAGTCCAATAAAAGAGCAATGTGAGTGAATATGGTAGTCAGATTGGGTTATGCAGTTGGGTGACAACAATCATAAGGAAAAAAAGAACGATAAAATTGCGTAGCGAGAAGCGAGCACTGAGCGCGGTGGAAGACGTACGCTTTAGAAGATGTGACATACGACATGTATCAATATTGTGATGTAGCATATATGTACTGAGATATGGTGGTTACATATGTACATGTTACATATGTAATTTATTGTTACGCAGATGTCTACACAGTTGTATATTGTAGGGCGGCAGGTTTGTATAGAGTGATGTGGTGGAATAGCAGGATATAACTGATAATAATATAACTAATTTATACATGTAGGATAGGAACATGGCGAGTAGTTGTTGGGTCTAAATTAACTATATACTTGTCTGTTGACACTGCATGGTAACATTACTGATGTCCGGACAAGATCAAACTGCTTAAAATTCAATAAAATCCAGTATGGCTGATGGTGGCCATGTTAGATTAAGCATGTTCTTGAAAAACAATCCTAATCCTCCTCTCAACAATGTCAAGGCACTCCCCAGGTATGAAGTAGATCGGTTGAATTGTTCTCGAGTTATTGTCCGGACAAGACCCAACTGCTTATAATCCAATATGGCTGACGGTGGCCATATTAGATTATGCACATTGCTGAAAAACAATCCCAACCATCCTCTCACCAATGTCAAGGCACACCCCAAGTTTGAAGTTGATCGGTTAAATCGTTCACGAGTTATTGTCCAGACAAGAAAATCTAAGATCCAACTGCTTATAATCCAATATGGCCGCCGTCGGCCATACTGGATTATGCACATTGCTGATAAACAATCCCAACCGTCCTCTCACCGATGTCAAGGCACTCCCCAAGTTTGAAGTAGATCAGTTGATTCGTACTCCAGTTATTGTCCGGACAAGATCAAACTGCTTAAAATCCAATGAAATCCAGTATGGCCGATGGTGGCCATATTGGATTAAGCACGTCCTTGAAAAACAATCCCAATCCTCCTCTCAACAATGTCATGGCACTCGGAAGTAGATCGTCTGAATCGTTCTTGAGTTATTGTCCGGACAAGATCCAACTGCTTATAATCCAATATGGCTGACAGCGGAACATTGCTGAAAAACAATCCCAACCGTTCTCTTGCCAATGTCAAGGAACACAAGTTTGAAGTTGATCGATTAAATCGTTCACGAGCTATTGTCCGGACAAGAAAATCTTACGGAATTACGGACACCGGTGTTTCTAAGTCCCTCTGGTGAAAATCAATGAATCGGGTAAGGAATCTGTCAGTGCTCATTTATATGATACTAAACATCTACTACATGTAAGTGAATTTCAAAGTTCTCTGACTAATGATAAGGAAGTTACAGATCAGACAAGAATGGACTATGACTCTGTGGAAAATCACCAATATGGGTGAAAAAAATGCGCATCTGCTAGTTCCTAAGCATCCTTCATGTGAGAGAGAGAGAGAATTACAGTTTAATGTCGTATTCATCAATCTCTTCCATGTGAGTTTCAAAGTTTTCCATCAAATAGTAACTGAGATATGGAATGCATCAGCATATATTGATGTTATGATGAAGGGCCATATATCTGTAAAATCATTGCCAAACATGAGGCTGCACCTAAAAGATGCTTTGACCCCTCAGCACAATATGTCCAGCGAATAACAGGTTGACATAAAAATCTGCTGAATTCTGTCAAATTTATTTACCCACATATGTATTAATGTTGATTCAAGAGAATACTCAACGATTAGTATTTGCTAGTACCGGCTTCAGTCATCAATCCTGTGAAGGGATATTGATCCAAGACTGTGTGGATCGATACCTCAAGAAAAGTTAGTAAAGATCTGGTGAATAGTTCTTCATAGATGAAGATCTATTCCAGGGAAGAGTCGAGTGTGTGTGTGTAGTACTCAACATCTCTGGGTTACTAGGGATATTCACTGTGAGTATCAGAGCTGTCAGTCAAATTGTAACTGAGATCTAGCCCGGACAAAAGTTAGTGACGGAAAATTTCAAAGGGCCATATAACTCTGTACAGAAATGACGTAACACGAAATAAACATGACAGTGCACATGTCTGGGAAACTAGGGATATTCACTGTGAGTATCAGAGCTGTCGGTCAAATAGTAACTGAGATCTAGCCCGGACAAAAGTTAGTGACGCAAAATTTCAAAGGGCCATAACTCTGTAAAGAAATGACGTAACGCGAAATAAACATGACAGTGCACATGTCTGGGATACTAGGGATATTCACTGTGAGTATCAGAGCTGTCGGTCAAATAGTAACTGAGATCTAGCCCGGACAAAAGTTAGTGACGCGAAATTTCAAAGGGCCATAACTCTGTAAAGAAATGACGTAACACAGAATAAACATGACAGTGCACATCTCTGGGATACTAGGGATATTCACTGTGAGTATCAGAACTGTCAGTCAAATAGTAACTGAGATCTAGCCCGGACAAAAAATTGTTGACAGCCGACCAGACGTACATGCCAACGACAAGACCCTACAGCCCTATGGGCTGAGGGGTAAAAACTGAACAGTGCACATCTGTGAGGTAATAAACATCTACCATGTACATGATGTAAGTTTTGAAATTTTCCATTGTATAGAAAACAAGATATCGCCTGGACAAGTTTGGCCATATGAATGGATGGACACATGGAACGACAGATGGACAAGGTGATTGATATCTCACCACCCACCCCACCCCTTATTCCCTAATTAGATGAAAGGGCATAAATACTAACTATGTACAGCCTTAAGTGGAAAACAAAATAATAACTCTTTAATCCATGAAGTTCTTCAAACATTAACTCAATGACTCTATATGACCCTGTGATCTAAACCATGAAACCATTCAAATTTCATCACAGAATTTCTGAGCAAACATAGTGCCATTTATTACTGCAACTCACGAATTCGATAGCAGCACCTGACCCATTCACATGGTCTGTTCAGTGTTATTTCTTACCCTACAAGAGTGGAATTTCTTACCTTTTTTGCCCCCGAGTCTTTTATTGATGAAATCAAACACATTGGAGGAGAGAAATGTTGTCGACTTATAAGCCGCTGCATCTTTCTTTTCCTGTTTTCTTTTCTTCTTCTCCTCTTGTTTCATCACATCATATAATTCTCTATCACCAGCCAATTCTTTCAGCTCCATGATTTTGTCCAATGACTTCCCTGTAAATTTATTATTTTTAGCTGAATATTATCATCATCTATCACTACAGATCTACATACAGAAACAAAACCACAATGCTGGGAGACAATTATGGGACATAATTCACAGATATACTGGGCGTGTTAAGCTACTCAGGTGAGACATAATTCCCCAGTTCGACATAATTCTCTGGTTGAACATAATTCTCAGATGAGGGGACATAATTTTCAGGCGAGACAATACATAAGAAGGACATAATGCTCAGGTAAGATAAGAGGGTAGGAGTTAGGATTGGCCATCGCTAACAAATAGGTATCAGGGGAGATAACTGAGTTTGATCACAATCAAGGGAGATAAATATTGTCCTTTCTATTCCAGCAAAGTTCCAGGCAAGCACTTCATCCCAGCCGTGAGAAGCCCATTATACGGTTTCAACAAAATGTCACTGATATATCCCAGAGCAGATAGAAGTAGACAAACTACATGCCTGTCACATGAGACCAGTAGCCAAATCAACCTGGATACAAATTAATCAAATCATCCCAAACTCAGCAAAGTTCCTCTCCTTCCAAACTTTATTGAGGAAGAAAACTTGGTCAATGCACTTCTTGTTGCGGTCTAAC